>CAEFZX010026058.1:0-15980 GCA_903066825.1 Alfaro cultratus
GTAGTAATCACAGCAAAAGGTTGCTACTTTGAAGAAACTAGAATATAAGGCGCATTTTCAGTTGTTTTACACTTTTTTGTTTAGTACATATTTCCACATGTGTTAATTCATAGTTTTGATGCCTTCAGAGTGAATCTACAATGTCAATAGTCTTGAAAATAAAGGAAAGTCATTGAATGAGAAGGTGTGTCCAAACTTTTGGTCTGTACTGTATATATATAAATTATATTGAGATGTTAATCTTTTTAAAATGCAGCAGCAAGAGTTCTGATGAAAATTACATTTCATTTCAAATATCACACTTCTCCTCTTTTAGTTTCCCTGTTAAATAAAAATCTATATTTTAAGATTCTCCTTCTCATATGCAAAAACCATTTAAAGTAAAAAAAAAAATAAAATCTGATTATTTGTTTAAATAAAACAGTTTATGCTTGAATAGGTTACTGCCAATACTTCATAGTTGACAATTTTTGGACACTTGGCAAGAAGTTTGTACACCTCTTAAAAACGGCAATGTTTGCCCGGTTATTGGACAAGTGGGAGCAAGACGAGGTCGACTCCTCTGATCGAGGTACAGCCCAATTCTGCTGTGGGAAATGTAGTTCGGAAAGACGTTTCTCACTGGTTCTGGCTCTCTCATGTGTCATTCAGTGGTTACATTCACACAGTAGGCAGATGCGACCCAAATGCGCTTTTTTCACCCAAATGCAACCCATATTTGAACTTAAATGGCCAATTCCAATATTTTCCCCAAAAATAATCCCATCTGAGCCACTGTACTAAATTTGAAACAGATCCAATAGTTTTCAAAGCCTCTGCAGTCTGAACGGCCATGTCATATTTTGTCTATGCGTCATAATTCTGCACCAGTAGCCGTAAATCTGGAGGTAAAAAATGGCTAAAAATTATTATTGTAAACCTTTGAAAGAAGTTTGTGTCACTAAAGCGCTTCGCATCACAATCACAGCACTCTTGGCTCTGACTAGAGTCAATTCTACACAAAAGGCCATTGGTACTAGGTGTGTTTTCTTTTTATTAGCTTCCTTTATGATATTGTGACATGTTGGCTCTCATTTCTGATTAGACTTTAAAATCAATCCATAAATGCCTCCATGCATTATTTCTTCTGTAAACAATGCTCTGCTTGTGGGACGTCAATGTTCTTCTTCTGCGCATGCAGGTCGCTTTGGAGACATAAACCAATCACACGCAAGTCTGATTGAGGTCGGGTTTAGTTAGGAGTCTGAACGACCAGGCAAACAAATAAATAAAAAATCTGCAAAACCTTGGAATTGAGAATCAAGACCTGTCATGTGAACGTAATCTAAGAATCTAAGTTTGCTCTTTTTGTTCATACATTAAGCAAAATAACATACGACAAAGCACAAACTGCACACAAAAATCTCAGTACCGATTCTGGGTTCTTGACAAAGACTTTTGTACGTCCCATCTGATACTGGTCGGTGTCCATGTTGACGGACCGGAGGAGGTGGAGGACCCCCTGCTGCTCTGGTCCCCTCCAACATGGCCATGTTTCAGCCGTAAGGATGGCATACCTGGAGCCAAAACAATCTCAATTTTTTTTCAGAACAAACTCATTTAAACACGAATCATAAAAAAACTCACCTATGCAGAAATTTAGTGAAGAGTCGGCGATAAGCAAATCCAGCTCTTCTCACGCGGATGTTTTCCCTCAGCCCGAGGTATTCCACTTGATGCTTAACCCTGAAAACAGTCAGAATATCCCTGTTAACGTGTAATAATCTCCTGCTGGATGCTTTGTTTCGTCACAATGTGCATGCAGACCTGCTCTCCTCCCAGTCTTTCGGCCTTTTCGTCTCATTTGGTTTAATACAGCGGATATAGTGTGGTGTGCATTTCATTAGAGTGCTCACTAGCTCATTAGCTTGTCTCTGTTGGAAGCATCAACAGGTTTTTAATACATTAAACATGGAAAATTTAAGTATTTACCTATTTATATGTTGACTTACTTTGATCTTTGAGCTGGCTGTGGTCGGCCTGCCTTTCTTTTCCGTGTTGAGGTTTTCAGGGAACAAGCTGCGGATGAAGTTACTAAAGCAAGAAATTAGATTTTTATTAATTTTAACAAGAAGAATTGCAAAAAAAGATCTTTGTTATTGCTCAAAATGCTTACAATTCACTGCTTTGCATGAGCTCAATGAGGTCAGGGAAGAGGACGTCTCGATTTCTCTCACAGAATCCGTTGATATCATACGACACCTGAGGAGAAATTAAACTTCACCTGTGATTCCCACGTTATTGTTCCTGCTGTTGTGATTAACATCTTAAAAATCAACTTAAAAACTGATGAGTTAAGTCTGACCTTCCCAGCATAATGATGGATAACAAATCCAGAGTTCCAGCTGTTGAAATGTTCGTGGGTTCCCACAGCGGCCTGCAGCTTCTGCAGCAGCGTGCCGTCTGCGCCCTCACCTTTGGCGTGCATCGTGGCGCAGACGTCGTCCAGGACGCTCATGATGCCAGGAGGGCTCTGCAGGCAGGAAGCACCAGGAAACAACTTTACCAGTTTAAAGGTTTCCATAAAACAGCTATGAAAAAAAGGATTTTACTATATGGGAAACTGATGTTTAAACAAACCAAAAAAACAAACAAACAAACAGTTTTCAATGTAATGATTAGGAAAAATTATGTTGAGGAAATTTAATGCAGCTTTTATTCCACGTAGCAACAACAAAAGAATCCTTACTCATCTTATTTTAAGATTAATTCGGTTATGAACCTTCATTGTTTGTTTCAGTTTCAATTATTTTAAACTTAATTATTGTTTTGACTGAATTAAACATGTTGAATTAGATGCTCTTTTGTCTTCCCTATTTTGAATAATGACAAACTAAAATGGGCCTTGCTGTAATGCAAAGCTACAAATTATGCCAGCAACATAAATACATAAAACAATTTGCAAAAGTGCTGTAGTTACACTGATTTTAGAGGAAATCTAAGAAAATGCACAAAGGTTGGATATTTCAAATTACTTATGTGTGAGATTGTGCAACACAAATATAACACATTTTTAGAGCTTTTATGTATCTTTACCAAGACTGTCAATATTTATTTCATTTATGGAAAAAATTTAGCTTACCAGTTTATTTTCAATGAGGTCACACACAATCTTGTTGTTAAAATACTCTATCGGGGTCCATTTAATGCCTTCCTGAACATATTCTTCCTGAGGAAATAAATCAAAAGAAAGCATTCCTAATAAAACAGGAGATCTGGAATAACAGAGCTTGTGAAAAAGACATTAAAAAACATTTTCTGTTTACCTGCTCAGCCTTTAAAGTTAGTTCAATAAAGATCTGCTGCAGCTTTTCATTGACAAAGTTTATACAAAACTGCTCAAACCCATTTTTCTGCAGAGGAAAATACATCACAATCCATATTAAACCACTGAATAAAGCCACCACTTTATGTTTTATTGCCTGTTTACAAATGTTATGCACCTGTAAGCTGTGAAAGCACTAACCTGAAAAATCTCAAAGCCATAAATGTCGAGCACACCGATGCTGAACTCTTCATAAGGTTTCTGAATGGCTTTATTTATGGCCTAAAGTACACAGAGCGCAGTGAGAGGGACATAAAACTAATCTCTGCTGAGCAAAATGTGTTTAATTTAACCTGTTGTGCTATAAATGGACGGTACGACATGCTAACCTCTACAAGGTAGTCAAAGAGACGTGCGTAAAGGGCTTTGGCTAAGGCGTCACGCGTGTAGGTCGCCTGCTCCTGGTTGAGCGTCACATTGATGGATTCGGACTTCCCGCCCCACTTGGAGTCCATCTTTCGACTCGTCAACTTGTCCTGCAGCCTGGTGGGGTCGATTCCCAGCAGGTAGGCAGGAAAGGCAAGCACTGACACAAACAAAAGCAACCACAAAACACATCAGTTATTTAAAAAAAAAGACAATCTTCAATGATAAGGCAGTGGCATGACATATAAATATAGTATTTTCCAGACTATAGAGCGCACCTCACTATAAGCCGCACCGGGCTATAATCCGCATGTTCAAAGTGAAAAAGTAGTGGCTTATAGTTCGAAAAATACAGTAATTACTATTTTGTATCGAAATGTTTGGTTTGGTTTTGTTTGATTTGACTTTATCAAACGCAGTGTAACAAAAGAATAAACAACACTACATCCAAACAAAATCAACTTAAAACAAAATCAAACAAAACAAAAGAACAATAGTAAAGTATATTTACGCGTTCAAAGAAGTGTGTAGAAGAATAAACTTATTTTATTTTACATTCACCCCTCGTACAAATTATTATTCATGTTAACTTGATTTTAACAGCTTTCCTATAGCCATATCTATAAGTAGTACAGTTGGTTAGTATTTCATTTATTTTGGTACAAAACCAACTCTAAGTAGCAACTCCAGCAAAGACCAGCCCGTTACCTAGCAACCCTAGTGGCAGAGTTCCGCTCATCGCCTAGCAACGACAGCGGAACTCGTCCAGTGCGTTTGGTCAGCTAGTTTTACTGCTGTATTGACCATTTATTGGCTATCTGTCTGTCTGTCTGTCTGTGAAGATTAACAAATCAGCTGAGCACACTTTAACAATGGGATTCAGCCTTTGGGAACTGCTTTTGCAATGCTGAGCTCTAATTTACCCACAACCCTCAGAGGAGGAGCGTTGTTACTCTGTCCCATCACTGGACCAGGTTAGTTTGTATGTTACACTCACAGTCTGTGCTTTCCACCTCGCTCTCGTTTCCGGCCTCGATGAAGCTGATGTTGCCCAGATGGAGGATACCTGCTGTGATCTGCAGCACCTGAGTCTGGATGTCACTCGGGATGCCGATAACCTGCATGGCTTCCTGCAAATGAGCAACAGCTAAGTGGCGAACACGGATTATAACAATGCTAAAAATAATAATAGTAGCTTAATTTATAAAGCGCTTTCATACATTTACAAGGAAACAAAAAATAAATAAATCTGTGTAGATTAAAAACAAATAAAACACCAAGAAGGCAATGAAACAAGGAAGTAGAGTTTAACTTAAACTGTATAGGACTTAGCTAGCTAGCTTTAAAAACCTCCAGATGGACGCTCGATTTTATTCTGCTCTACATGTTTTGTTGCATTTCTTCCTGAATAACACATTTTAAAGTTTTAGGTATAGAAGTAAACCTACAGTGGGGGTTTCCATATCAGTTGTATGGTAAAATATATTGGGGGGGCAATTATTATTTTAATTTGCATTTATTTTGTCACCTGGAACAACAGTTTTGTCAACTCTAAACATGAAACTTCTACATGTTGCCTAATTTAGCAAAAAAAAAAAAAAAAAGATTACTTGACTTATAATACTGAAAATGTCTCATTCCACTGGCAGATTGTTTAATTTTCTCACCAATATTAAGGGATTTCTACATCTTGCTGAAAAGTTACTTTTAAGTTAGTTTTGCCTCATTTCAAGTGAACTAAGATACATGAACGAGAAACTAAACCAAAAATATTTAGTAAGATTTTGTTTTTTTTTCTGACCTTAACTGAGTCAAGTATAGGACTCTTATTGCAGCCTTTCTCAAACTGTGGTTCCCAAAATGCCCTCGACTTGCTCATGGTTTTGTCAGAACCACTTCTCATTAGAATAATACTTTAATTTCAGGTTGGGTATATTTAGATGTTGTGTAATTGCGGGGACACCGTCACGTTATGTGGTCTGAGTGTTTGATAAGTGGATCTCTGCACAGTTTCTGCTCATTATCTTTGTCTTCAGTGATGTAACACATTTAGCCAGATATTCCACAGGAGTGTTTGTGGTTTTCATGAGTAAATACCATCGTCTCAGAGAAGTCTTTGCTGTCGTTGGTCCCGTCAACCTTGTAGGTCCCAGACTGGTTGAGGTAGTAGTAGTAGTCTGGAGTCATGAGGCCCAGGCCTTCTTTCTGCTGTGCGTTGGCGCCCTCTATCAACTGGAAGCAGACGGTGGAGGTAAACGGTGAGACATGTAACTTGTTCTTTGCTGCAAATATATTATCAGGGTTTAAATCGGCTGATGTTTTGCGCTGTGCTCTTTCGTCTCTGACCTGGTAGTAAATGTGGAAGTTCCTCTCACTCTCATTCTGGCTCACCACCCTCGACTTCTCCAGCAGGAAGTTAGAGATTTTGCCACCATCTGGCTCCCCACCTCTGCTGAACTGAATCTCAAAGTATTTCCCCTGGTAGACACAAAATCAGTCGTCACATTTGCGCCACTGCACATATTTCGTGTTGCTGGGATCGGAAATGCACCAAGCTCTGCAGCAGAAACAGAAATCTGCAATTTTTAAAAAAATATTATGAGCGAGAACGCTATGTGCATGCATGAGGCTTCAGTGACCCATAAACAGACTTTATGGTGCTTCACCGAGGCTTACAGGAAATTTCACAAGCTAAAGCTGCACATGTGGAAGTTGATGTGGTTTATGGTGTGAAATTAGCGCATTAGCATTAGTGGTGAGAAAGAAGTGAGTCAAGTCGAGTGGGTTTTGTGTTACTCTCTGTGTTGGAGACAAGGATTTTTAGCATTTTGTAACCAGAACCAACTGGCAGACTTAAATAAATATACTGTTTGTGCAGCAGCTTCACATTTATTTCAGGGAATTCTTATTTACAGAAATGAAACAGAGTCAAGATCAATCTGGTTTTAGTTTGATATATTTAAAGCCAGGCTATGTTTTGCAGGCAATAAACCAATTAATGTTATGCGTAAAGCTAAACTAATGCTAATACTAAAGTTAACTGAACCAACTTGTGTTGTTTTGAACGTCTTTATATTTTGGGGCTGCACAAAAACTAACTTAACAAACTTCTTTAAAAAGTTCTTAAAGTGTTTCTTTCACATAAAAAAAATACAATTGTTAAAAAAAATATGTCTTAACATACATTTTTAATAAAAACATGCAAATAAATGAAACTAAATAAAATATTTAAAATAATATACAAAATGTAAATATAAAAAAACCACATAAAGCAGAATGTATTAAAATGATAAAACCTAATCACATAAATACAGTTTTGAAGCATAAAATATTTTGAAGAAATGTGAGGAAATACATGCGACTTCCTGGCACGTCTTGTCTTGTGTCAGCTGATGTTTGGGAAATAAAAGCTCACTTACAAAACGACTGGAGTTGTTGTTTCGGACCGTCTTGGCATTTCCAAACGCCTCCAGCAGAGGATTGGACTGTAGGATGATGTCTTTCACATGCTGTGACGCATAAACACCGGTTATTAAGAAACAATTACTCAGATTTATTTTGAATCAAAAATAAAACACATGCTCTTTGTTCCTGTTTCTACCTGCACTTTGGATCCACCTCCAGACACTTTGGAAATGTAACCCATGATGTATTTGGCAGCCACCGTCTTTCCAGCTCCGCTCTCCCCGCTGAAACAAAACCACAACAAAAATAAAAGTAAAAATTTTAAGTTATTCATGTAATTTACTTTTATTAAAGTCATCTGAATCAGTCGGGTTTAAAGTTTAAACCTTCTTTGACATTTAATGAGTGAATTTCAGATTCATCTGGTCAGTGCTTTTCTGTAACTACTTAAAATTGCGGGTCATATTTTAGCCCGTCTCCCCATGGTGTACCTCTAGGTTGTGTACTCGGGCCACTATTCTTTCAAAATGTCTCTCTTTGTCAAATTCAAGCATGTTAGGCATTTAATATCATTTTTATCACTGCCATGCGGACAATATATAAGACATCTCTTAAAGCCTCAGCTATATTTTTAAATATAAAAAACTGCATGGAAAAAATAATTTACCTAAATGAAAAAAATACTTGGAATCCTTGAATGTTGGCTCTAGAAAAGATAATTTCTTTGATGCTTTACAACCAGAAACCTTGTTTCATGTTTTCACCAAAGTATTACTTTTGGTAATAAATTAATGTTTTAACCAATAAATGCTACACTGCAAACGTACCTGGTGAAATTTGTGCTTTTATTTCTTCTCGGCTATTTTAATTGCTTAACCAGATGGAAATCAGCTTTAAAAAGCAGCAAAAACCTGATTTATTTCAAATTATTTAAAACTTTTACCAGGTTTTCTGATTTAAAGTCTTGAAAGCTGCTAAATAAAGTCAATTTTACTTTCTTAATTTAACAGAAAAGAGGAATTGACATAAAGAAAACTGCAGTTTGAGAAAACATGAGTTTTCACCTGATGATAACGCACTGATTCTCGCCGTCGATCATCATGTTTCTGTACATGTTATCTGCCAAGGCGTAGATGTGTGGCGGGTTTTCATACTGGGCCTGCAGAGACACAGAAGCTGGGGTAAAGAGAATCAGGAAGAGGCACTCCACCACAAACACCACAGGTCTGCAGAAGTTCATGTGAAAACTTCTTCACTCACGGCGCCTTGGTAGAGTTCAATCTCTCTGTCAGTGAAGTAGGGCATCTGTTTAAACGGGTTCACAGAAATCAACACAGGGCCGATGTACGTCTGAGGCATGGAGTCAAGGAAAGCTCGAAAACGTGGTTGTGTCTAATATTATTCTTGGTGCACAATGAACCGTAGTCCTATTTTTAAAAATTAAATATGCCTCGAGTTATTTTCTTTTGAAGAAAGTCACAAACATACACAGATATTTTCGGTTTTCTGTGCGAGTGAATCAGAATAAAATATTTAATCCTTCCACTTCGTCTTGCATCTACACAATGCAAAATATCTTGAATTTTTCTGACATTTTCCTTCTCTGAAGGAAAATATAATTAACACAGTCAATCTAATGTTAATGCTGCAAAATACACAGCAAAGTATAACAATAATAATAATAATAATGCATTTTATTTGTCAGCGCCTTTCAAAACAACCAAGGACACTTTACAACATTAAAAACACAAATTAAACAGTAAGAAAATGGCTATGAAAACATAAAATAACGAAAACAATAAAGTGAGAAAGGTAACTTTAACAGAGAGTCAAAATTACGGCTGTCAGAATATATGAAAAATAACACAATAATGTACTTTTATCTAGTTATTTTTCTGTTTTGGTAAAAATAAACAAATAAATAAACAAATAAATAAACAAACAAATAAATAAATAAATAAATAAACAAATAAATAATAAGAGTAAAGTTGCCAGTAAAGCAAATTTATCTCAAATGCATCTGCAGTTTCTGTCTGATCACCATCAGAACCGAGACACAAGCTGAGCGACGATAAAGTCGAAAAGAAAAACGACGTTTAGTCCGGCTGTCCTGACCAGCAATTACATCTGAGTCAAAGCCAGATCGCTTAAACGTTTTCCTCTTCAAATTACCAATTTTGATCTGGGGATAATTAGGATAAGTTGATTCTTAGAAATGAAAAATAACATGGAATAAACAGGACAGTTAAATGTATTTCTGTGAATAATGTCAGCATAATTAACAAGTTGCTTTTGTTTAGTTTTTCTTTCATGCACATGGAAGAAATGTGAACTAGAGATGAACCGATCCACTTTCAGTATCGGCTGATACCGATCCGATTCAGACAAACAGGGCTGAATAACTTAAAACTGAATTGTATTTTCTAACTCTGCACCAGCACGGCTCACTTTATGCACCAATAGCTTCAAAATCTTGGTCACATATGAAAAAACTATTCAAATTTAATGTGAATTAGGACTATAAGAGCCAATATAAAATAAATAATATAGAAACTGAAACAGACAAAAACAAGTCGACTACTTTGGTCAAACGTAAAAAATAAACCGCAACAAACTTTCTTTCAAATGAGGATTTCTAAATATAACGTAACATAAATAATAAAGCACACAATTAGACTGAATTGAGACTAATATTAATATTGGATCTGTGCATTTTTCCTTTGATCATGTGAACTTATGATTTATGTTACTCCTTTTATTTACAGTTTACTAAATTTTAAATGCATATCTAAAGTGATCTAACGTGTGATTTGAATCTCAGAGACGTTCTTGATGTATTTTACAGATAAATCTAGATGTTTGCAGTCGACTGACAGCTGCCAGTCTGTAGGTGGGGGAAACCATGAAGTGAAGTCATGTCTTCATTCTTGGATGATCTCAGTGTTTCCTGAACGATTGCAGCTGTGACCATAACAGGCCATAACATCAACACACTTCCTGGTAGCTAAAAAGATCCAGCCAACCGAGGAATAATCAAATATACACCAACTCTCTGTCTTCGAAGTGAAACCCATGGTAGATTTAGTAGCGGATGAAGATCCCACAGTATTTTTATTTCATGTAAATGAGCTAAACTGTAAGCTTAGATCCCCAGCTTTGATAAAACTCAGAGTTTTGCATCAAATTGAGACAAAAAAAGTTTTTTTACTCTTAGAGAAAAAGCTTCATCATAGACTTTGAGGAAACAGCCTTGTTGATTTCCCAACAGCACAGTTAGTTAAGCAAAAGGGGTAAAAACTTAAACATGCAGACGTGCAAACTGTTTCTAAAAATATTTAAATCCGTCTTGTTAGGCTAAAAAGAAAACTACTAAACTACTATTCATAACTATAAATAATAGATACAAATCATATAAATGATTTCCTAAATGTGATTAAAGTTTGACATTTCTTTTGGTTGCATTTTCATTGTTAGCATAAAGTTCAGCTGTGCTTTGAGAAGACGGAAGTGAGTCTCTGCTGTCAGTAAGGAGGAAGAATGAAACTCTTATTCTTATGACCATATATGTTTAAACGTTGGGTTGTTTATGTTTGAGAGCAAAGTGATGCATGAGAGTTTATTTCTACTAAATGATAATCAATCTGATAAGTCATTTAACTTATGTAAGTTTTATTTAGTAAAGTTAAAACTCTGACAATTATCTGACCGCTTGCAGGATACAAAAATGTAATCGTCCATGTATCTCTTCTTGAGGTTTTCCACGATGGCGTCTTCTGTGATCTTGGACAGCAGGACCATGTCGTCCACGCCGCTCTGCTTCACATTCTGACTCTGCCAGTGGTACTTTGCCTGAAACACAGAAATTTAGTCATCCAGGTGTTTCTTCCTGGTTTTCAAAAACACCTCGGATTATCAAACTGCTTCGCATAAGATTTAATTTAACTCCCATAAATTAAATGAACCATCCATGCAAGTTAACTACATTTTCTAATTTTACTACAACACATACATATGTGCTGTAACAAATTGTTATAACACAAAGCATGTGCATAAAATTAATATTTCCTTTGTGATTCTGTTCTATAACTTCACAAACTCTAAAAAAATTGTTTTAAATTTTGCAGAACTAGAGTTACATCTTGTAAATGTGAAGACAAAAGTGAATAAAACAAAAGCTAGCGTTCAGACTTCAGTTAATAGATTAAAAGTAAGACGTGTATTGATTTATTAGTAATATCTGCTCATCTTTAAGTGCAAATTAAATTAAATTACAGTTTAGACCTCTGACAAATTTAGAATTAAAATGATTTTCTTTCCTTCCTCGAGAAGTTTGTTTCTGTTTGAAGTGAATCAGACATAAAAGACAATAAAACAACATAAAAGGGGCATTAATTTAGAAAAAACGTACTTTTTTATTAAACAAAGAGCATCTTTTATATTATTTATAGCCTTCTAAATGAGCAGTGGAAAAGTATTTACCTTTAAAGACCCTTCAGAAAATTGGCTGCCACCTATTTTCATGTTTGCTCTCATATTATTGATTATCTTTGGAAAACTTCAAATTAAAAAATATTTTTCTAATTAAAAATAAGTAGATATTTTATCTTGACAGTGTAAATGAAAATGCTTAATTAGGTGAGGGCAGTTTTCTTGCATAATAAGAAATAATTATTTAGTTTGACAGTATTAAGTTATAATAACTCACAAATGATGATTAATAAACTATCAGAACTTTAAAAAACCAAGATTTAGACAAATTATCTCGATTAACTTTAATTTCTTTTATCATCAAGGCAGCAGGTGAACCTTAAAAGCAACATAAATTAAACTCTTGTGCTTTGCTAAAAGCCAGTTTCAATATGTATCTGTCTGGTGTCGAAACAGTTTGTTCCTCAGTTTCTGGTCAACAATTACCAAAACCTTTAAAGGAAACGCTTTATTATATCTGCCCAGTTCAAAAGCTGAAGGAGGCAGAGGATCCTGTTTGTTCACTTCCTCATTTGTTAACCATAAAAGGTTACATGTCACATTTTTTTAACACCTAAAAGTTTCAAAAGAAGAAATAAATCTGAATATCCACCAAATACAACCTGAGCCAAAACATCAAGGAGTTTGAATTTTGTATCATCATTTCTGGACTACAAGTCGCTTTGAAAACTGTAGCTCAGACGATGATAAAACATTGACTTTTACCGATGGGTTTCCAAAAGCTGGACTCGTGTGATGACAACCTCAAAAATAATTTTATATTAAATTAGAGCAACAATGAAAGAGAGACTGAGGAAGCGTCTATGAGGCTGATCGTCTCTGATACTGAAGCTTTAGTGGTTTCTGTGCACAGCAGGAACATGAAGATAGCAATCATTAAAATAATTTTATTTCATTAAAAGTTTAATATTTAAGTCAGTGGATACGGTTGATATTCAAGTTTGCTCTGAAATTACGGTGCTATGGTAAATAAAATGCTGCTTTTGACTGTAAAAATATAATGTCTCCTCTTTGTTAAATAAGGAAATTAATTCCAATTAGGCACAATATTTGTGACTACTGCCAGATCTGCAAAAAATTCACTCAAATACAACCTGTGTGACAAGATGAAGTAGGTTAATGAATATAAAAGATCTATAAAACATGTCTCATCTATAGAATATATGAGAATCAATGTTAATGGGTGTTTTCACACCTAATAGTCTGGTAGACTGGGTTCAACTGAGGACCAAAAGTGCAACGTTTGTTATATTTTCAGCTGGTAAGGTTTGTTTTCACTTTACACTGCATCAAACAGTCCAAGCTAATTGAAAAACCAGTTCCTCCCCCGGCCTGCGGTGGCGCTGCACCAAAACCCACTAAGGCAAACGACATGAAAACCTCCGAAGAAGACATGAGCGCGCAAACAAAGCATCAGATTTCAGGTGTTGTATCATTTCTCTCTTATCTTTGCTAAAATACCAAGAGCCATTTCTCCCACTAGCCCTGCATTCGAGCGTTCTCGTGTTTGTTTTGGTTTTATTTACCCAGAATGCCCAGCGCCATTGTCCGCTTCCTGCTTTCGGAGTGGTTTCCGGTCCACTTGTACCCACAGGTGAAGTAGAAATGCCTCAGAGTTTGATTCTGTAGCGCAGTCTGATTGCACATTTACACCTCCCCAAAACAGACTGGACTTTCTAGGCGCAGGGCATTCTGGGTAAATACACCCAAACAAACGCTTATGTCTAGCGCCAGCGGATTAAATAGCTCTTGGGTTTTTTTTAAGTCAACACAAAATAGAAATCCTAGACCACTAAAATCTGATCACACTCTGCTTTTGTTTACATTTTGTGAAGAAAAAAAAACTTATCACAAAGTTTTGCTTTTGTTTTATTGAGAGGTTTTTATGTTGTTTCCTTTGCTCGAGTGATTTTTGGTGCAGCGCCACCACAGGCGAGGAGGGGGATAGGTCTGTCGAAGGGTTTAGTTCAGTGCTGTGTGAAAGTGAACCACACCAGCTGAAAATATAATAATTGTTTCCATTTTGATCCGTAATCGAACCGAGTTTATCAGCCTTAGAGTCAGTGTCCCTGATTCGTCAATAAAACAGAGAGTAACCAAAAATAGCATCATGTTCATGCTTGAAAATCCTCTGATGTGGCTGAATTATAAAGCAACTCTGTAAAACAAAGTGGGTCAAAATTCATCTAAGGTTTAGCAAAACATTTCCATAAATTAGGTCTGGAGGGGAAATACCTTTTCAAAGAGGGACAGGTTTGAAAAAAAGAGTTTTGTAATTCATCAAGTTATGTTTGTTTGATTATCTGAAACATTTAAATATGACAAAAGAGCAAAATTAAGTGGGAGGTTGCAGCAAAAACATCAGCAGGCAGAAAGATTAGCAGGTTAATAAGTGAAAATTAAGGTCATTACTATTAATGACCTGAAAAAACTTATTTTGAAAAAGTTTAGTTTCAAGTCGTAACTTGTAAAGAGATTTAAAAAGCATTTTTAAAGGTAAATATATGAAATCCTGATATTTATGACCATTTTTTACCACCACTGTTGAAAAAATGAATAATGACCTCTGACGTAATTTGATAAATGTCATTGGATGATGGAGACCAGCAGTAAACGCCTGTTTGGCATCTTCACAGACGTTTGTTGAAAGCAAAACTAGTTGTGGTTATTGTTGCAGGAAACTGAGGTTGGCTGCCAGGCAACAGGTTAAAGAAACCCTGAACAGGTTTTTTTTTTTACTTGGACATTGTTGATAACAAAAGCCACGATTGTCAAGCCGCAGCTTTTACTTTGAAACCTTTTAAATAATCGGAGGTGCCGACTTCTAATCCAGCTGACCTGATGTTTGACACCTTTAAATTCATGTGAACCTTTGCTTTTCCCCAAAAGATGCTGGTCTGTTTGATGTGTGAAGCTGCTCTGGGTTTGTCACTGGCAAAATGTGGTCTGTGGTCAGAGGCAGAGACTGACGCTGACATGCAAGAAGCTTGCTGCTGTGGTGTTTCATCATCAAGAAGTTCAGACATTCGTTCACATTTTAAATCTGTAGAGACAAGACTGTAGGGTAATTTTAATAAAAGACGAGCACTTCTTGTATTAAATATGCAGAGCTCAGTTATAATCAGTCTGCTTCATTTCTGGCAACACAGGAAATGCTAAGATCAGTTTTTATTTTTAGATTTAAAAAGCCCATGATACACGGAAATCACATGTAAAGAATGCTTTTGAATTGAGGTCAAATGTTACTGCTTGTTGGCGAAATACAATAAAGATCTCAATAAATTTGAAAATGTTTCTCCTATAAATCGCTTATAAACAGAGGAGATTTTGGACATCTGGAAAAAACAAGAGTCCGCTGCACTGAACCCCGTTGGAAACCTCCCGGTTATTCCACCAAATATTGATTTCTGAACGTTAGTATTGTTGTCTCTAAGTGAATATGAATTTATTTTCTTTGCATTATTTGAGGTCTGAAATCACTGCGTCTTTTTCGTAAATTTGACCATTTCTCATTTTCTGCAAATAAAAACTAAATTTTTTGCTTGGAATTTCAGACACATGTAGTCAGTAGTTCATAGAATAAAATAACTTTCATTTTCAAGTCTTTTGAGTTACAGCAACATTTAGTTTCCATTGGAATCAGGAAAGTGTTTTTGAATTTGAAGTATTGTAGGTTTTTAAGGTTGATCAAATGATGCTTTATCTCTCTATTTTTATGTTTTATTATATTATTACTGAAACTTTACTTTGTTTAATATGAAACAAAGTAAAGTTGATGATGATTCCTCAGAGTTATTGTAAATGGTGATGGCTGTCCTGTAGCCGTCTGTATTCCAGTGAATTTGAGGAAGCCTCTGACTGAAGACACTGTTTTTCTTTAGTTGGGTCATATCCAAAGTTATTTTTGCAAAGCAGAATACCAATATTTAACAGATCAGTATCAGTTCTGAATCTGAAAAGGGCCGGGAAAATCACCAAGGACTTCACTCACCCTGCACACACACTCTTCTCCCTCCTGCCCTCTGGGAGGCGTTACAGAAGCCTACGGACCAGAACCACCAGGCACCGGAACAGCTTCTTTCCCACAGCTGTCACGCTCCTGAACGCCTCCTGAGACAAACTATAAGGACTATACTCCCTATGCCCCCATACAACAATAACATATGGACTGTCCTCACACACACACCACGGACTGTTCCCCTCACACACATACATAATCTGTCAATATTATCTGCCATTATCTATCTTGTATTATAAACCCACTAATACATATATAATCAATTTCCTAACACTCCTGTATATTCTGTATAATCTGTGCACATAGCTCCCATATTTATATTTACACACAATATTTTAT
>CAEFZX010026059.1:0-20600 GCA_903066825.1 Alfaro cultratus
TGTGTTTTCAGTGAAAGAACGTTTTGTGATGGTTGCTGTTTGTCCTAGAGGGTTAGAAGATAAAGAACATTCAAAGATAACAGCGAAGTGATCCGACATCAGTTACAGAGACATTGGAGATATTCACACCCTACTGATAACCAGGTCCAGTGTGTGTCCTTGAGTGTGTGTTGCTTGTTTCACATGTTGTATTAGACAGAAATTCTCTAAAATATTATGGAGCTTTAATGCGAACAGCAGCTCAGGAATTATGAAGCATCTGGTGCCAACAGGTTGGGGCCCCAAATGGAAAATCTGCTTAGGACCCCAGAAGGGTTTGGGCCGCCCCTGGCGCAGGGTTCCTTACTCCTGCAGGAAGTGAACGTTTCCATGGCGACCAGGTGGCTCTACATGGCTGTGTTCTGCTGTGACGATGAATCTGTGGGGGAATATTCTTTAGCTGCTCTGTGCAGCTGCAGCGCCGCATCAACATGCATGATTACCCAAACAGAGCACAGCGACCCGAACGGGCCGGGATAACATGCGACACGTTAACCGCCCTGGGCTGCAGGGACACGGCGCATACATGAGATTAAACATTTAAATATTCTGGGGAAAAAAGCTAACTGCTATAAAAGACTCCCAGTTTCTGTTTAGGAGTCATGATCTACTCTACTGAAATCCTTTTGTTTTTCTAAATACAATAAAAGCATATTTTATTCTACTTCTGACAATAAGATCTATTTTATTTTAATGAATTTTATTAAACATATGCAATAAAATAATTTTATTCCTGACAAATTTTACACATTGTGTTTTTTTTCTATCCTCTCATGAACAAAAAAATTTTCTTCAAGGCGGAAAAACTTTTTTTTTTTTTACTTGTGCCTGACTTTATGTTGCGCCATTCCCACCGGTTCTGTTCAGCCCGCTTTAATCCAACTCCAGTTTGCATGTCTAGTCAAAGTTCGGTCCGGTTGGTGAAGTGTGAATGCTAATCGACCTTTGACCTCAGTCTGGGTTCGGTTTGAATGTAAATGCCATGGGGACCGGAGACTGCTCCAAAAGCAGGAAGTGGACTGCAGAGCAGGGTATTCTGGGTAAATACAACCAAAGCTAACGTGCTAGCCTTCGCTAGCAGGAGAAATGGCTCCTGGTCTTTAGCAAAAGACTAAAGAGAAATCCTCCAACCGCTAAAATGTGATGCCTCCATTTAGTTTCCATTTGGTGAAGAAGGAAGTCGTGCTCAATGTCTTCAGTGGTTCTTGGTGCAGCGCCCCCACAGGCCAGGAGGGGAACAGGTTGCTCAAAGGGTTTGGTTGGTTTGATGCAGAGCAGAGAGAAAGATGTAATTAGATTTAGAGAATGTGTCTTCCAAAACGTCGATCCTCAGTCTGGATGAATCAGTTTCATCTCTTCTGTTCTCCAACATGGAGCCTAATTTAACCCGTTTTCTCCTTCTTGTCCTGCAGACTGACACTGACGCTGTCGTGTCCCATGGACCTGAAGAACTTCCCCATGGACGTCCAGACCTGCATCATGCAGCTGGAGAGCTGTGAGTCCCACTAAACCGCCTCTGTGGTCAGGAGCGCGCTGCTCCGCCGCCACCACCGCCGCTGCGCTTCGTCATCCGCTACATTAAGTTCTGGTTCTGAACGTGTAAATGCTGCAGACCTCCCTGAGGCCGCAGGCGACGAGTCTGAGTGGCGGCTGGAGCTAGCCTGGAAAACCTGGAGAAATATGGAAAAACCTGGAAGAGCCTGGGAAAAAAATTTAAACCTGGAAATTTCTGAAAAATCTTGGAAGAGTTTGGAAAAAACATGAAGAAAGCTGGAAAATTAATTGGATTTTGGTTTGCATGGGTCGGGAAATTCTTCACTTTTCCATCCAGTTATGATGTGACAGAAATATAAGTTTCTTATTTTCTTCCTGTAAAATTCTGATGTTATTTGGGTTTCTTTATGTCACACATGGAGCAAAAAGAACAAAACAACTGAAGACAAGAGGACTCTAAAGCTACGCTGACAGCGGGGTTCGAACCGGCAACCCCCGAGTCTCAGTTCACTCAGAAACCTGTTTCAGCATGAATGACCAGAACCCGTCCAGTTGGTGCCGCAGTCAGAACTGCAAGAATAAATTCAGTTTATTCATAACAGAACTGAACCTTCATCAGTCCAACAGGAGCAGAGGAACATCTGGAGCCGTTGTGGAAGCAGAACCGGGCCGGGTTGGATGTTGGATGCCTCATTAACTTGTGCTCTTATTTAGAAACGTTTATTTTTATTAAAATAATCTGTTTTAATCCCAGGCAGACTCAGCTGTCTGCTGTAGTTCAGTCTGGAAACGCGTCACTTTGCTGGGTCGAACCAGAACCAGCAGGTCCTATTGCTTTTCATCAGGGGCTGATGCTGATGCTGATGGTGCTGACATCACACGTTATTCTAATTAGAATCAGGTTTATTTTTAAAGTGTTAACACGGTTAGTGGAACCTGCAGAACTTGTTCTGACCCGGTTTCCTCCGCAGGCATTCGGGTTTTAAGATCATGTGAAGTGAAGGACGCCGCCGCTTTAAGGAGCTGCAGGCGCTTCCTGATGTTCGCTTTCCTCTCTGCACAAACTTCCTGTTCCCTTTTGGATCAACCTTCAGAACCAGAACTGAGTGCATCTTTAATGCGTGGCTCTGGAGCAGAACCAGAACCACCAGCCTCGCAGCAGGCCCAACAGAACTCTGGGTCTGGTCCACAGAACCACAGCAGGTCCAACAGAACTCTGGGTCCGGTCAGCAGAACCACAGCAGGCCCAACAGAACCAGAGCAACAGGAAGTTTCATTTGAGGTTGAGCTTCGTTCTCACTTCCTCATGAGAAAGAAAAAACTACAAACCTGCAGGTTTTAAAGTGGGACTAAACCACCAACCAGCTGGTTTTCTGCAGATAAAATGTCCAAGTTGCTCCTTAAAGGTTTTATCTTTGTGTTTCTGTGCAAAGTGTGAGATTTTCATCTCAGTGCTGCCCTCTGTGGGCTGAACGTTCCAACAGTCTAGTTTGGTAGATGTCTACATCACTCAGCACCATGTTCCGGAATAAAACCATCTCACTCAGACACGCCCCCTGGTGGCGAGTCCGGAGCTGGACTTACCAACATGGCTAGGATTGGTAACAGCGTTTTTTTTTTTAAGTTGCTAGATTTGCTGCTCTTTTGAACAAAGAGTTGCTAAATTAGCAACAACGTTGCTAAGTTGACGGTATGCCTTTCCCACAGCCCTTCTTGACCTCATCTCCACATTTAGCCAAACCCCTCGTCTCTTGACCCCGCCCACTTTTGTCGAGTTTTCCAAAATTTGTCCATTGGTGTAGTTTTTGCTTTCAGAGGGTATCACTTTAGAGATTGCAGAACCCAACAGAAAAAACCAGGAACAAAAATCCATTTGGACACTTGAAGAGGTGGTTCTGACCCACAGATCGAGACAGAACCGGGCTTTCTGGTCCAGGTTTGACCCGCTTCTTTTGCCTTTTCCAGTCGGCTACACCATGAACGACCTGATCTTCGAGTGGCAGGAAAACGGGCCGGTCCAGGTGGCGGAGGGCCTCACGCTGCCACAGTTCATCCTGAAGGACGAGTCGGACCTGAGATACTGCACCAAGCACTACAATACTGGTATACACACACACACACACACACACACACACACTGGTTTACAGTAAGACTTTGGACCATTGGCTTCATCATCACTTGTGGGGACCTCCATTTCAATTGACTTCCATTTATTCCTACAACCTAAACTTAACCTAAATTTAATTTATACATAATTCATAACCAAGTGGTGTCCCACCTTTTTGCAAAGTTCAACATTTTAATGAAATTTCTGTAGACAAAAGTTCTGTAAATCATTGTAGATTAAAAATATAAACAGCATCTCACGGGTTTGCCAGATTAAAAACAATAACAACAAACCACATCCTAATTTTTCAGGTTGATCATTTTTATTGTGTATTTTTAACAACATGAACAGGATATGCCTCACTCTTGCTTGACTTTACCAAGCGAATAAAATGGCTATATTTAGGTTTGAATTTGAGTAAAAGTCACTGGATGTTTTCTAGTCTCTTTTACTATTAAAGTAAGTAAAGTTCAAAGCAGAAACCCGGATGAATACTTTGTATTGTTAAACATATTTTCCCTTGTAAGATGTTCAATTGTCACTGCAAAAGGCCTAGCATCAGTGAAAATGTCTCCTCCAGCATTGTTTTTAAAAGTTTAACTGGATTAAACCACTTGGCAATCCGAATTTAAGCAGTTCTTGAATTGTGATGCGGGCCATGCAAAATCGTTCCAAGGACTGCAAATGGCCCTCAGGCCGCATTTTGAACAACCCAAAAACAGCATGGCATGTGTTAGTAAGATGGTCCTTACAGTGTATCAAATGCAAGGCCCCACACACACACCGCCAGGCCACCGGTGTCAGAACCAGCCAGCTGCCAGGTTCTATCCGTTCTGTTGGTGCCGCCGGCTGTGAGGAGAAGCGGCTTCCTGACGCCCAGGATGATGATTTTATCAGATCCGATCAGAACCCAGGGATCGAGCCAGCGTGGACGAGGTGTCTGTGACCTCCGGCCCCACACGGTGTCAGCGGCGGTTTGGTTCTGCGGTTAGCGAGCCGGCCATCGGAGGAGGTCCAGCAGAACCATCAGCTCAGTTCAGGCAGAAAGCAGCAGGCGGTTCTGGTTCCGTCACAAACAGTTTCATCCCGTTTGTTCCAGACCCACAGCTACATGCTCACAAAGTTAACAGATTCTCAGAATCTCACCCTAACCCAAAACCTGCAGTTAATTTTTTACTGTGTAACTTTAGAACCGGCACCAGACAGTAATGGAAGCAGCTTTATCAGAACCATTTGCACCGGACCCATTGTCTCATGTTCAGCTCTCCCTGACCGTATGGTTCTGTTTGCCTCCAGAACCTCTTACTGAAGCATTTCTAACCCAAGACTAAGCCTTAATCTGGAGAGTAACCATGGTAACCGCCCACTGCGTTGCAGGTAAGTTCACCTGCATCGAGGTCCGGTTCCACCTGGAGCGGCAGATGGGTTACTACCTGATCCAGATGTACATCCCGTCCCTTCTCATCGTCATCCTGTCCTGGGTCTCCTTTTGGATCAACATGGACGCCGCGCCGGCCCGCGTGGCGCTCGGCATCACCACCGTGCTCACCATGACGACGCAGAGCTCCGGCTCCAGAACCTCGCTGCCCAAGGTCGGTACCGGTTCTACTCAGGTTCTGATGTTCTACCTGAATGTCTGGATGTGTCGGATCTTTGGACCAACCCTGATCCATGGATCCAGAACCGCCACACCGACCCGCTACCGAGCCAGCCCCAGCCATAGCTGCTGTTTCGGGCCTCCAGGCCAGCAGGGGTCCTCGTTTAAACTCACAGAACATTAATTAATTCTAGAGCTAAACATTAAGTTTTTATTTAAACAAACTTAAAACTAACTGATTTAAAACTGAAGAAAAACATCCAGATAAATATTTTAATGTCATGAATTTAATCATTTCTGCTACTTGGCTCCAATATGGATCCACAGCAGAGGACTCCATTTTGGAGTCCAAAGTGGTTGAACGACTCCAAGCAAAATGGAAGATTTTTTTTAATTTGTTACATAAATAGCAAACTAAATAGTTAACAAATTAATTATTTACTTTCCAAACTAAACATTTAGCTCAGACCTAAATATTTAGCTTCTTAACTTCATTTATTTTTAGCTTTCTAAGTAAATATTTAGCTTATAAGCGAATTCGCTTGGCAATGAGCGAATGTGGACTATCAAAATAAAAGCTGGGTGTTGCAGACCTCGATATAAACTGGTGCTGGCTGAATCAGGAATCGTTTTATTTTTATCATTTGGACTTTCCTGCTTGGGTCCAAACTGGAGTCCTGCCCAGTTCTGGTCCAGAAACCCGACGGTTCTGCCCAGGTGATCAGAACTTCAACAGAACAATGTTGTTGGTGTTCGTCCCTTTAAGCCCAGGTGTATGTAAATATCTGAGCCAGGGTTTATTAATCCAAACTGTCAGTGCCGTTAGCTTCTTCTTCCTGCACAGCCGCTGCCTGGCCACTAGATGTCGATGCGGAGTCATCAGAGTCTGAACCTGAAGCAGCAGAAAGGTCTGACTGGTTCTGACGGTCCACCGGGCCGGACCTCCAGAACCATTCAGAAAGTGAAAGTGGCTTCTCTTCCTTGGTTTCTCCAGTGGAGGATTTTCCTGAGCGTTGGCTCCTCTCTTCCTGCCCTGAGCTGCAGTTTGTCTGTTTCTGTTGCGTAACGCCGCCGCCGCGCCGCCGCCGCGCCGCCGCCGCGCCGCCGCCGCCGCGCCGCGCCGCCGCCGCCTGCGGCCTCAGAGCGGTTAGGAGTTTCTCATGTTCCCGCCGCTGAACAGCACTTTGCACTGCAGGATGAACTGAATCCGTCACAGCAGCAACAAACTGCAGCTTTTTCTACTTTTTTAAAACAAAAACTAATAAAACAAGAAAAAATAACATAATTTTAGTAATTTAGAAAAAGAAGCTGCCTTTCTTTTAAAAAAAAATAATTCTAGAAAAATGTAACTGATACAATTACAATAATTATTAAAAAGTAGCTGCATCTTTTTTTCACATAAATTTGAGTAATACAATTATAATGATTTTAAAAACAAGCTTTTTCTTAATTTAAAGAAAAAATAAACCTTAAACTAAACAGAAAAGAGTAAACAGGCCATCCATCTGTGTGTGTTGCTGTGTCTCTAACTGTGGTGTGTGTTGCTGTGTCTCTAACTGTGGTGTGTGTTGCTGTGTCTCCAGGTGTCCTACGTAAAGGCCATTGACATCTGGATGGCCGTGTGTCTCCTCTTCGTCTTCTCTGCGCTGCTGGAATATGCCGCCGTAAACTTCGTGTCCAGGCAACACAAGGAGTTGCTGCGCTTCCGGCGCCAACACAAGACCAAGGTAGGAAACCAAGCGCTTCCCCCTGCTGGCCAAACCCTGCCGCTGCGCCGTGGCTGTCAGCCGGTTTGTGTGTGTGATCATGTGATCACCCCCAGCAGTGTCGTTCATCCTGGCAGGATGAGAGAATGTTTGGATCGGACCGACCCGCGTTCAGTCGACTCTCCTCTGCAGAACCAGATGAATAAAACCAGACACATTTTTATTCTCTGGTTCCTCTGTTTATGATTCCTGATGGGAACAACATGGAGAACTGGAACCAGAACCACGGAGGAAACGGACCGGCATCTGTTCATAACGGCATGCAGCATTAGGGCCAAAAATATTATTATTACTATGAATATTAGTCTGAATATTGGAAGAAACTGTAAAATTTCAGGAAAAAGTTATTTTAAATTGTTACTATGACCTGCTGTGAGCAGCTCAGTGCGGCTGATCAGATAAAACATGAAATATTTCCGTATTTATAGAACTGATGCCGAAGCAGAACTCCACAAGATGCTCATCATTCCTCAGTTTCATTGTTTTTGTGTAAATAAAATATTGTTGTTATTCTAATATTCTGACTTTATTCCTGTAATCTGAGTCTCCATCGACCTGTTCAGCGATCTGGGTCGGATCATTGAGCCGGTCTCTTAGCTTTTAGTGCAGAATATAAACGGGTCAGCACTCAGATGTTTGGTTCTGGTTCTGCCTTCCAGTCCATTTGGATTCTCTTCCTGTCTGTGAAGGTCCAGGTCAAACTGTGTGGCCTAGTCAAAGGAACCGCTTGTTTCTGTGTCTGGCCTTGAATCGGACCCTGAGAGACTCCATCAGTGATTGGCTGACTGCCCAGAGCTGACTGAATGCTGGCTCGGTCCGGTCCGGTCCATATCTTCTCCCTCATGGTTCTGTCCGTTCATCACGCTGTGGATCAGTAGAACGGCATCATCGACCCGGAGGAACTGGCCCAGTCCCTGCGCCAGCCGGCCAGAATCGGCGTACGGATCAAAGAGCCGGATGAACGGCGGCATCAGGGCGAGGCCGCCCTGCGTGTGTCGCCATCATGACCCAACCGGGCTGCCGTACGCGACTCACTTTGGACTTCCTGAGTTTCCTGAACCAACAGAGAGCCAAGGATCTGTTTGACCTCTGACCCCGTGGCTTTAAAACTCGAGAGTCTCTGGGAACCGATGCCACTGCATTATTGTTCATGAGAACAAATGGGGTTAAAGTTCAGACCAGCTTCCTCTACCGTCTGCCCCCTGGTGGCCAGAGGAGGAAGAGGTTTCTGCCATAAAATCAGAACTTAATTTTAGAAGAAAAAACTTATTTGAGAAAATAATTTACATTTTCAATGATTAAAGCCATAAATTTAAGATATTGAAAGTAAAATAATTTCTGAAATTATAAAGTCATAAATCTCTTAAATTTGTCAGAAAATCCTAGAAGTTTTCTGAGATGATAAAATTCGACATTTCATCTAAAACCTGGATCAGAACGAGTCTGGATCCGGGAAAGTTCTGATCCAGGAAAAGAACCGGTTCTTCCACATCTTAGATTTCGGACTTTAGAAAGTCAGAAATATTTCACTTTTAACATCCAAAGTGTCCAGTCGTTGCCTTGCAGCATTTACTCCTGATGACCAGCAGGGGGCGACAGTGGAGAGGAAAAACTCCCCTTTAACAAGAAGAACCCTGAAAGAGAACAAACTGTTAATCGAAGTAGCAACAAGTCATGTAAACTGGAGAGTAGTAGAAGAAGAAAGTGAAGAAAAGGGGTCAGTTTGACCTCCATCAGTCCAGATGCTAACCCCGTTTTATTAGCTATATTAGGCGACCAACTGTCTGTTTTTACTGGAGCTACTGACACTTCCTGAAGAGCGTTACGGACAGAGGGTCGATACGACTTTAAACAAAGTGTTTGTCTCTTGACCGGTGTAACCTTTGACCTCATCGTCTTGGTATTTCCCACAGGAAGTGGAGGCCCAGGAGAGCCGGCCGGCGTCCGCGGCTGCGGTGACCTCCACTCCCAGCAGCACCAAGGACACCAAAGTCAACGCCAACAACGCTGTGGGAGCCGTCAGCATCTCCCAGAATGCACCTGGAGGAGGAAGGAGCACGGAGGAGATGAGGAAGCTGTTCATTGACCGAGCCAAGAAGATCGACACGGTGTCGAGAGCCGGATTCCCTCTGGCCTTCCTCTTCTTCAACATCTTCTACTGGGTCCTCTACAAGATCCTGAGACACGAAGACGTCCACAAGCCCTGACGACAAGGACAAGTCTTCAGGGGACGGCGTGTCTTCAGGGGACGGCGTGTCTTTAGGGGACGGCGTGTCTTCAGGGGACGGCGTGTCTTTAGAGGACGGTGTGTCTTCAGGGGACGGCTTGTCTTCAGGGGACGGCATGTCTTCAGAGGATGGCGTGTCTTCAGAGGACGGCATGTCTTCAGGGGACGGCATGTCTTCAGAGGACGGCATGTCTTCAGAGGACGGCGTGTCTTCAGGGGACAGCTTGTCCTCAAGGGACAGCGTGTCTTCAGGGGACGGCGTGTCTTCAGGGGACGGCGTGTCCTCAGGGGACGGCGTGTCGTCAGAGGACGGCGTGTCATCAGGGGACGGCGTGTCCTCAGAGGACGGCGTGTCCTCAGGGGACGGCGTGTCCTCAAAGGATGGCGTGTCTTCAGGGGACGGCGTGTCTTCAGAGGACGGCGTGTCTTCAGGGGACGGCGTGTCCTCAGGGGACGGCGTGTCTTCAGGGGACGGCGTGTCCTTTTCATCGTCCGACTTTAACGTCCAAACTCAGGAAGTGACGCTGAAGATCCACAGGAAGTTTTGAAGACGAGCCAAGATGGAGTCCGGGACGGACTCAGAGTCTCCTCGGTCCTGTCCAGATCTGTGACGGACCTCCAGAACCTGCAGAACCGCTTCACGGGTTCTGGTCCCGTTTCTTTCTCCTCTGTCCTCACCAGATCACTTCTGTCCCAAAACGTTTGCACGTTTCTGTCTACGGCTCCGTCTTTGTTTCTCCTCCTTGGTGCCAAAGCTGAGCCTGAAGGAGGCGCTCACTCCAGAACCAGAACCAGAACCAGAACCAGAACCAGGTCCTCATCAACGGGTTTCACTGCCGTCTTAAACCTTCATTTATTTTATCGTTTTGCAAATGATGGAAAAATTTTCTGTTATTAAAGTTTAAATTATTTATGACTTTTTAACCTAAAAATACAAAAACATTTATTCAGTTTTTATTCAATTCAGTTTATTTATATAGTAACAATTCACAGCAAATGTTTCAACGCACTTTATTTATTTCATGTTTGTTTTTGTCTGAGATAAAAGAGAAAACAATTCAGGCAGTAAAATTGTAAAAAAAAAAAAATAAATTACTGAAAATGATCCAAACGTCTCTTTATTCTGACTTCGTAAAATAAAATAAAATAAAATAAAATAAAATATTTCCCGTTTGTGATTTTTTTCCCCCTGAGTTAAAGTTGGATTCTTTTTTACAGTGATGAGATTTTCCTGCAGTTGAATTTATTTTAATGTTTATTTTCTGTCTGAGCTGCAGAACAGGAGAAAGATCTTCGGTTCTGGTTGCAGAACCTCTGGAGGAGCAGACAGCTGGTTCTGATCCGATTCTGTGTTGGTAAACAAACTTTTTATCCCTTTAGACTTTTTCTGGCTTGTTCTTGTTTAAAACCACAAACTGTAGTGTTTTTACTGGGTTGGACCAGAACCGGGCCAGAACTGGGCCGCTACACATAAACCTGTGTTTTAAGAAATAAAAATCTGAAAAGTGTGGCGTGTTTTTACATTTACTCTGATTCCCCTGAGCGAAACCCAAAGCAACCAAAGGCCACCAGCAAGTAGACTGAGCCGCTTTGGTTTCTGAAATATTACAAATTATTCCGCTGTTTCAGTGCTTCGTTTGTGCTGGAATCGTTACACTACCGCCACCAACTGGTGTGGAGGGGGACCGCAACGTCACCCAAGAATTGTATTATATAAATGTTTTAACTAAAGATAACAATATTATCATTTGTACTTTAAGTTTTCTAAATAGAACAAGAATATTTCTTGAAATTAGAAAAATTCCTTCTTTTTCATAATTTTTATTAAGTGCCAAACAAAAGAAGCCGACCTGCAGCTGTCCAGGCCCGGTCCAGGCCCGGTCCAGGCCCGGTCCAGGCCCGGTCCAGGCCCGGTCCAGGCCCGGTCCAGGCCCGGTCCAGTCCGATGGATGCTGGTGCTTCCAGGGCTGCTGTCTCTGNTTTATTAAGTGCCAAACAAAAGAAGCCGACCTGCAGCTGTCCAGGCCCGGTCCAGGCCCGGTCCAGGCCCGGTCCAGTCCGATGGATGCTGGTGCTTCCAGGGCTGCTGTCTCTGAACACGGAGGAAGGTTTGTTTAAGTGTAAATAATTATTCTCCCTGTAAATCCTGAGATAATTCCAGGATTCTTCGCAGGAAGCCTGACGAAGCTCCTCTGTTTCTCCAGGCCGACGTGACGTCATGAGCAGGCAGAGACCTGCAGCGGCGGGACGAGCGGCGCTGCAGGCTGCAGGTTGAGCAACAGGACTGGAGCGACCAGGGAGGAATGTGAGGCCGACGGCTCGGCGAGGAAGAGGAGGAAGAGGAGCTGCTGGATTCAACCTGTAATTATTATCCTGCACAGTTTACTTAACCTTCCTCTGACTGGGACACACACAGAGGTGGCGGCTGGTCTGTAGGGGGCGCCATCCGGCATAATCTATAAAAATGACTTACAAGCATTTTTTTAAATTGCATTAGCCTGTTTTCCTTAATAGTGTGTGCCTAAATGTATTCTGAATTATTTAACCCTGTTTCTCATTTTACATGATATATAGATTTTCTGCCACTTTTCCCTCTTTTGATTAAAACATTTTATTTTTATCACATTAAATGTTATTTAATCCCCACTTTTTATTTTTTGTAACAGTGCCTCCCTTTGGGGTTTTTTTCCTGCTAATACCTTTCCTCTGCACAGTGGTGCAGCGGGTAGCACTGCTGCCTTGCAGCAAGAAGGTCCTGGGTTCGATTCCCGGCCCGGGTCTTTCTGCAGGTTCTCCCTGTGCTGCATGCTGGGTTCTCTGGGTTCCTCCCAGTCCAGAAACATGACTGTCAGGTTGATCGGTTTCTCTAAACTCTGTCCATGGTTGTCTGTCTCTGTGTCGCCCTGCGATGGACTGGTGACCCGTCCAGGTGACCCCAGCGGGTCACCCTGCACCAGAACCTCCCAACCCCACTAGGGTGTAAGAAAATGGATGGATGAGTTTCTGCTGCCGTTATAATGTTGATGTCATGTTTTCTGGGTCAGAAGGTCACTATGTTAAGTCTTCTGGATTAAATGCTACGAGCTGTGGTAATTTTTTTCCTGTACCAGAGTTTCGTTATTTTAGGAAATCCTCTGCTGTCTTTGGTTTTTATATAATTTACACTGTTGGTGGTTCTTAGTTGAACTTCTAGGTTGACTAAAATAATCCATTCAAAACGATTCGCAAAAAAACATGAAGTGGGAGAAAAAGTCTAATAAAAAAGAACAAGAAACAAAATACTGCTTATTTTAACCTTCTTCATGATAAACTAGGTTGCAATATTTTAATTAAAAGAGCAAAATAGTCCATTTTCTTTGGAAAGGGAAGTGTAAATTATCGTAGATCCTCGTTAATCCACTTTGTGAATGTTGAAATTTCACTACTGAAAATAATTTAAAGATGTTAATTTTGAGCAATAAAAAGTATTTAGGTCGTTTTGTTTAGAAGTATGTAACTATGTTTAATAACGTTATTAAAAGCAGATCTGAGTGCATCAAACTTGACACTTCCAGCGTTTTACTTTTAGCTCATCTAGCGATTATTTTGCTGTATGAAGAAAGTGATATTATGGTGAAAATGTCTACCATTAATTAGTCAAGGAGTCAGAGGGGGAGGAGGAAGAGGAGGATGATGAAGAGGAGGATGATGAAGAGGAGGAGGAGGAGGAGGAGGAGGAAAGCAGCGAGCAGCGCGGAGAGGCTCAGACCCGCAGCGGGAGGACGGCAGCGCGACGCCGGTGTCGATCATGTCTCTGACCGGGAAGGTGGCTCTGGTGACCGGAGGAGCTCAGGGCATCGGGAGGGCGGCGGTCCAGTCTCTGCTGAAGAGCTCGGCCAAGGTTCGGTTCCGACTCTGGAGCCTTCTCGTTCTGCTCCCTCTGCAGCTGCTTTCTGATCACATCTAACTTTTTCCTGCTTTTAAAGCTTCTGGTCGAACTTTCTGCCGAACTGGTTCTGGTTCTGGTAAATGACGCGCAGCGCTGCTTTTAGGGAAGTTTGCATGTTTCTGAGAAGTTTCCTTCACACATGCAGAGGATCAGCATCAGAACCGTCTCAGCAGCAGAACTACTGAAACCGCAAGTCTGATAAAACCGAACCGGCTTCCTGCTCTGCTGATGCTCCGAACCCCTCCGTCTGGACCGGGTTCCGTGGGTCCGTCTTGACCGGGTTCCGTGGGTCCGTCTGGACCGGGTTCCGTGGGTCCGTCTTGACCGGGTTCCGTGGGTCCGTCTGGACCGGGTTCCGTGGGTCCGCTGTTCCGTGTCATTACCTTCGTTTCCATTAATCATAAAATTGCACAAATTGAAACTACAAAAAAAATAAAAAATAAATCGCTGAACGGAAACATCAATTTCGAAAAAACGAAAGTTTTTTTAATTAAAAGAATTTGTGTTTTTGCGCCAGATGAGGTGAAATCAAAACGGATTTATTTGGCAAAACTCTTTTTCCCGCATCATTTAAATCGCTGACAATCAACCGGAAGCTACTACTGGTGAAAACCAGGAAGAGACAGGAAGTAGTAGGAGGATGAGGTTTAGTTGTTTTTTCTGGACTGACAGCCTGCAGCTCAAACTGTTGAATCCAAACTCTTCTGTAAAATAACCGACTTCCATTTCCTCAAAACAAGTAGGCGGGGCTTGTCGCTCCAAGTCTCCTCTGATTGGCTGAATTATGAACACGGCTCATCTAACTGTCTACATCGGTAGCTGCCATTTTTAATTTTATTTCATATTTAATGGAAACACTATAATTGCAAAATAGTTTTTGTTTTGTTGTTTTCTCGACATTTTTGCCTCTTTGCTTTCGCCTGTTGGCTCAGTTACTGCTAACTGGGTCAAGGCTGCGTTCTTCTCTCCCAAGTCATCTGGCTAAAAAAGTATCATTTAATAACTTTAAGCTAATTACAGATCCACTTTTTAAACACTTGTGTTTTAAAATGAAGCAGCAGGATTCAGTCTGTTAAGCAACATGTTGCCTTCTTGTCTCTTCTGACTTTTTGAGTTAAATCATTTTGAGAAATGCGGCCATCAAATCACATGTAAAACATTTTAATTTTAAATAACAGCTACATCTGATCAGAAACATCACAGCAGCTCTGCAGTGTTGAGTGAAGACACTTAAACACATTTCTTTATTTTTATTGCTGTAATTTATTATATTATAAATGCAGCGATCCGTCATTTCACCTGAATATCAACAGGCCTCCTCTCCATAACTGACATAACTCGCCTGTTTGAAAAACCTTTTCCATCCTTACATTTTTATCCTCCTCCTCCGTTTTCTGGCTGCCATGCTGAGCTTCCCACCTGCCTCCATCTTTACCACCCTGTCATCAGATGACGTCAGGAATCAGGTAAAACAAACTGCGTGTTGAAAGAACAATAAACCTTAACCTTTAAAAACAGAAAAGCCGACTAGAAATACAGTTTGCTCCATCTCTCTGGCGCCCCCAGCTGCCCAGCGCCCCCAGCTGCCCAGCGCCCCCTGCTGCCCAGCGCCCCCTGCTGCCCAGCGCCCCCTGCTGCCCAGCGCCCCCTGCTGCCCAGCGCCCCTATGCATGTGATGCGAACCCAGTTTTGCGTCCCGTCCTGCAGGTGGCCGTGGTGGACCTGAACAAGACGGTGGGGGAGCAGTGCCAGGCCCAGCTGGACGCCGAGTTCGGGGAAGGAAGGAGCGCGTTCATCCAGTGTGACGTCACCCACGGCGACGCTCTGACAGGTGAGGAAGAGGAGCAAGCCTGATGATGAAGCTGCACTTCCTCTTCATGAAACAGGAAGTGATGGGGCAACTTCACTGAGTCATTTCTGGATTTCAAGACTAAATTTGGCTGAATTTAAATGTTTCAGTGGTGCAGAGGTGTTGGCGTCGCTATGGCAACGCTACTCAGCCAAACATTAACAGAGAAAAAAATCTTAGTTAATCTTTAAAAGTCATATTTTCACCATGTTATTCATACATTTAAAAATAAAATAATTATTTAGTTAACCAGCTGAGTATTGGACACAGTGTGATCTGTTAGCTTAGCGCTTAGCTGTAATATTTAGAAATGAAAATATGACTGAAAACTGAGCCCTCATGTTGATGACAGGGTAAATAACCGTAATCAGTTATTCATCCTGTCATACGGTGAGCCCTGAGGGTCAATCCCACTGAGCCAGTAACTGTGTTGTTTAATCGCTGTTTGCTGCAGCCAGATCCGTCTGCAGAGGTTCCTGCAGTTCGGACCCGTCCTGGTTCCGTGTGGGAACCGGCTGCTGTCTTACGGTGGAATGTTGCAGATGTTGCTACTTGCCAGTTTTCCCACCTCAGGTTTTCCCCCGGGGTTGTTTACACAGAGCAGCAGCAGATAATCAACCCCTCGGTGCCAAACATCCCGTCGTTATCCGTCCCCCTCCGGCGCCGAGTGTACCGGCTCCTCAGGCTGGATCCACTGTGGAGGCCCGGTCCGTCCAGGAAGCAGAACCGCTTTACAGACGACCACAAGTTCATCTGTAAACAGTTTATCAGTCATTAACAACTGTTTATTATGCATTAATTAAGGCTGAGAAGGAGACAACATCCACTGGTTAAATCTGCTTTCACCCTGGAAGTCTCGGGTCTGACCTTTGACCTCAGAAAGTCAGATTTTACAGCTAAAACATGAATCATAATCAGGTATTCAGATAAGATTTTTAGCATCATTTAATTCAGCTCTGTGACCCAGTTTAGATCCAGCTGCTGCTGCTGGAGCCTAAAAAACAAAAGTAAGACGTACAAAAACTAAAAGTTCCTCCAGTCAGTGTAACCAGAACATGGATCACATTAATATCCTGTTTTTCACAACAAGCTAAATGTTACATTAGCATTAGCATCATGTAGCTAACATTACCTGCATCCAGCAGCATTAGATAAACCTGTTTGGATTGTTGTTGGTTTGCTGCCATGATTGTAACTCACTGCAGCTAAAAACAAGACAAGACAAATAAAACAAATAAAACAGCTTCCAGTCCGAAGTGGGAAGGCTAACTCTGTGGGCAAGTAACACCCCTTCATGCCCCCCATCCCCCTCATGCCCCCATCCCCCTCATGCCCCCCATCCCCCTCATGCCCCCCATCCCCCTCATGCTCCCCATCCCCCCCTGGTCCCCCTCCAGCCACCAGGTTCTGTCCGGACTGACGTCTGTATCACCGTCTCTCTCCCTGGACAGACGCCTTCCAGAGGACGGTGGACCAGTTTGGACGCCTGGACATCGTCATCAACAACGCCGGCATCAACAACGAGAAGAACTGGGAGAAAACCATCCAGGTCAACCTGGTAAGAACCGGCAGGTGACCCGCGTCACAAACTACCAACACCAGAACCATTTTACTGCAGGAACCAACCGATCCTGAACACTTGGCTAAATATGAGACAAGAACCAGAACCGGAGAATTAGAATCCGTTTAAACGTTTAAAGGAAAATCAGAACAAACATTTTGAAATGTCACATCATCTGCCTAAAATGGGATTTTTGTCAACATGTTTGCTGATCCTCACAGCTCTAATGGGACGTTTTGGGACATTTAGGACCCAACAGCTAGCAGGAAGTAGGCAGAGGGAACCGGTTGGGCCGAACCGGAGCTGAACAGAACCAGGAAAACAGAACCGACTCGGGTCCAGCTGAGAAGAAGGAAAATAAAACATAAAACTGTCAGAATGAAGAGTCCAAACTGGCTGGTTCTGGTCCTTGGTTCTGAACTCTTTCATAAACTCATTTCTATGAAATAACATTTAATCATCACTAGAACCGGGTCGGACCTCGGACTCCAGTCCTTCTGGGTCTGCAGGTTTTAGATGAGCCTCAGGTACCAAACACTGGAATGAAACGGATGAATTACCTCCGCCAGTGTAGATCAGTTCTCCAGGACCTGGACCCGGACCTGGACCAGGACCAGGACCTGGACCCGGACCCGGACCAGGACCCGGACCCGGACCCAGACCAGGACCCGGACCAGGACCCGGACCCAGACCAGGACCCGGACCCGGACCCAGACCCGGACCAGGACCTGGACCCGGACCAGGACCCGGACACGGACCTGGACCTAGAACCTTGATGACCTCATCATTCTGTCCAGGTGGTGCATCAGAGGCTCATCTAAAACCTCCAGGACTGGACTTTGGCCCCTTTGCCTTAGTGCTTTCAGAACCGAAAGGTTCTGACAGCGTTTCGCTCAGACTGGTTGGCAAAGAACCTCCTGGTCCAAAACGACCCAAAGATGTTCTGTTGGACCTTGTGTGTGTGGAGTTCAGAGAGAATAATTCAGACCTTCAGACTCATAAACCCAGAACCTGGATGAACGTCTGGGATCAGAACCTGGACTTGACCCGCTCTACGGTTCTCTGTACAGAAACTCCTCCTGTTTTGGGCTTCAGTGAAGAAACGATGAAGAAACCACAGTTAGAAATGATCCGTTTCATCACTTCCTGTTTCAATAAAGCGTTTCCTCTTCCTGCACCGAGCCGATCAGAACTTCACTAGAACCTCAGAGCTCATTCTGAAGGCTTCTGTCTCCACTGGTCCTGGTTCTGGTTCTGGTCCCGGTACTTGTCCCAGTTCTGGTTCCATCTCTGTTGGCCTTCTTAAGGTCATGCCACAGCATCGACTTTGACTAGGCCACTGCAAAGCCTCCATGCTGTTTTTCAGAGGTCGGCTCTGTTTTGGATCACTTCCTGGTTCTGGTTCTGGAGGTCGCTCGTTCTCCTTCAGCAGAATGACTCACAGGAAGTTGAACATCCCCAGTCATCATGCTGCCACCACCGTGCTTCTCTGCTGGTGTAACGGGTCGCTCACTTTCCAAACCGTTCAGCTTTTCCCAGAATGTTTTCCAGAAGTCTGGAGGATCATCAGAATGTTCTGGAAAAACTGAGAAGAGTGGTAATGGAGTCTGACCTCTGACCTCTGTTCTGGTTTTTATTTCTGCTGGCTCCATGTCGTCCGACTCTTTTCCTCTTCAGATCAACGTCTGCTCATGTTTTTCTCTGAACTTTGGTGGTTTTGGATCCTGATTCCAGAATGTTGACCCACAGGTCAGAGGTCATCTGAGCAGGCAGAATGTCTGACTTGTTTCAGTTGAAGTGTTTTCTATAAATTTCCACCTCGTGTTCTGGCTGCCGATCGTATCAGCAGCTCGATGTTGTTTTTGTCGATGCTGAAGCTTCCTGAGGAAACCGCAGCCTCTGGTATCGCCTCTTATCAGAAATGTTGCCTTTCATGACTTCCTGTCCCAGCGGCACGTCAAGTGGCGCCGACTTTAACCACTTCTTCTTCTCTGCTTTATCTCCAGACCTCAGTGATAAAGGGAACCTACTTGGCCCTGGAGCACATGAGCAAAGAGTACGGCAAGGAAGGAGGAACCATCATCAACGTGTCCTCCATGGCAGGTAATCACTGGGAACGGTGAGGGAGCCACAGACACCGGCAGGGCCCCACGAATGGACCCCGGGTCCCTCCAATGGACCCCGGTTTGTTTTGCTCTCTGCGCCGTTGTAATTGTCTCTGGGTGTAAATAAAGTTTCACTGGATTGAATGGAGATGGCTGTGGGCGGAGGCAGCCTGAGAGCTGACCCCAGTGCATTGTGGGAAGGAAAATGGGCCTGAAACTAACGGCAAGGATCTATAATAAAATGTTCTGGGATCCACCTGATCAGTCTGTAAAGAAAGGGTCAAAGGTCAGCAGGCCGTCTGCTCAGAGATGAACGCCTGCTGCTGCTCATGCAGACATGATGAAGCTGAAATCTTCCTCTTCATCACTGCTGGGCCTCAGGAAAGGAAATGTCCTAATCTGTGTTGTCTGATAACTTCCTGTGTGGTCGACGTTCTGCTGGGGTCAGATCGCTGTGACCTCTGACCCCGCCGGAATCAGAGGTCACAGCGGCGATGAAACCAGGATCATCAGAGCTGCTCTTTAAACTCACCCATCTAGAGAAAACATGCAGTTCAGGACAAAATCTGGAGTTTTTACTTTCATCCTTGGAAACAGAAACATGAGCAGATTTGATCAAAATTCTTCGTATTTGAATCCAGTTGGTTTGACTCCAACATCAAACCTGATTAATTTCAACTTCAAGCCTCCTGAAAAGACAAAGAAACGTCTTCATGTCTGAACACGAACCAAACTGAGAGGAGTTGGTTCGATGAAACCAGAGACGTTTCCTACAGCAGCTCCATCTAAACTCAAACTGTCTGGAACGTCAGAGTTTCCTCCAGTGTATCGTAAGCCTGGCGGGCTGCCAGGCTCCACGGCCCCCCGCCAGGCTTAGCGCCGTTTATCAAAAAAGCTTCACAGTTGAACTGCCTCGGCGCCACCTCTCACTCAAACCGGTTCCTCTGGAAGGTTCCAGCGGAGCCGGTTTACTGGCTGTAATGGTTCAGAATCCTGAACTTCAGGTACAGAAGAGTCACTCAGAGCAGGGAGAGGATCTGAAGGAGCCGCCTGTAGGGGGCGCTCTGATCCCCACAGCAAGAAAACCAGAACGTCCTCCAACTATCCTACTGCATGCATTCACACACATTCACACACACATTGACACACATTCACACACACACACACACACATTCACACACACATTCACACACATTCACTCACACACACACACACACATTCACACACTTTCACACACACATTCACACACTTTCTCACACACATTCACACACACACACACACACATTCACACACACACATTCACACACACTGATAACAACCATTTAAAACCAGCAAAGTAAAACAAAATGGGAAAACTTAGGAAAACAACATATTTTTTAAATAAATAAATAGTTTAATTTTGTATTGTAAGAATATTTTGTAACCAAACAAATGTCATCATTCATTTTAGTTAATATTTATTTAAATAGATCTTAAATGTAACCAGTATTGTAGGGATTGTCCCAGGGTATTACAGGCCTGGCAGCCCGCCAGGCTTTCCTAGCCCCTCCGCCAGGCTGAGCCTTTCTTGTTTATGATTTTAGGGAGGGGGGAAAAAAACGCTGTATTTTTTTTCTAAGCCAGATTGGAAGCGACTCTGTTGCTCTGAGTTTCACTGGTGGAGCAGAATTATTCCTAAAAGATGTTTATAGAAGATTTATAGGTTTATAGTTTACGCATTTAAAGCCAAACCAATCACACTGCGCGTTGCCTCTGAGTGTTGCCTCTGCGCGTTGCCGTTGCCTCTGCGCGTTGCCTCTGCGTGTTGCCTCTGCGTGTTGCCGTTGCCTCTGTGTGTTGCCGTTGCCTCTGTGTGTTGCCGTTGCCTCTGCGCGTTGCCGTTGCCTCTGCGCGTTGCCGTTGCCTCTGCGCGTTGCCGTTGCCTCTG
>CAEFZX010026060.1:0-26601 GCA_903066825.1 Alfaro cultratus
CTCTGGAGATCTGATCTACACAAGGAGGAGGTAATTAAGCCATTTCATACCTGTGGCACATCTAAAAACTGCAGGACTGCGGCCCTCGAGGACTGGAGTTTGAGACCCCTGGCTTAGAGTGACCCCTACTGGCGATGAGTGGAATTGCATGGCAGGCTAACTGGAGGCGGCGGTGCAGAACGCCCTCGGTCAGGACGCCGCTTAAATTTAAGATGGAACCTAACTAAAGCTCTGTTTATTAAACAAATCAATAACCATCAGTGAGAAGTAGAAACCTGTTTCAATCTCCAAAAGAGTTGCTTTATGTTCCCAGTTGAAGAAAGAAACCTTTGATTCACTATGTCACTGTCTGTCAGGATGCTGCCGAAACGTGGACTGCAGCGGCCGTTAAGGAGCAGCTGAGGCAGCTGCTGCATGCGACTCGTCCCTCTGTGCTGCTGGGCTGCAGGCCCGCTCAGGCCTCACAGCGCAAGGTGAGGCCACGCGTTTTTTACTGCTGCTTGCTTTGTGTTGCAACCCTAGGCTGAAAGAGTTAAATCAGATTAACCGTGATGAATCGATTTTTGGAAGTAATTGTCAACTAATTTAGTCATTGATTAATCATTAATTTGAGTATTCAGACTCAAAAAGGGACCTTTTGCTGTAACTGAGTCAAAGCTGTACAGAAATTAAATACATTTTGCATTTAGGATAAAAAAATAAATTAAAAACTTTTTGTCTGTAAATATGTTGTACCTAGAACTCATCAAGTGGCATAGTTTAGCTTCACTTAGTTCAAATTGTTTTTTTTTTTGTTTTTTTTAAAAATCTCCTATTAAGCACCTTTTGCTGTTTAGTTCCTAATGGGTTAATCCCCAAAATAGTCATCAGATTTGACCAACACTGTATTGAGTGGTTTTTCACTTTTTTTTCTTTCTTTTCTTTTTGCTGCAGATTAACACTTTCCTTCAAATGATGAATCATACAGTAAAGGAACAGTGTGTTTCTGCATCTTGGGCTAAAAAAGTTTATTATATTTGAGAAAAAGAATACAATTTTTTGTTCATTCACATTTTTTAATACATTTCTAATATTGCATAAAAAGTCTTGCGTGATTAAATGAAATATCTGCACCGTGTGCCAATTTTTTTGATCGGATATATTAAAGTTCAGAATAATATATACATTAATTGATTGCTAAAATAATCTCCAGCTGCAGCCCTAATATGAAAAAGTCATTCAAACATAAAGATGAAAATTATATTATCTGGCTTTTAAGATAATTTATGATTCAAGATTAATCTTAAATTTAAGTTGATTATAAGTTGGATTAAAAGCATAAACTTAATTTAATTAAACATGATCTTATTTTATTAACAGTTTGTAGATGTACTAAAGCTTACAAAGTACTCATATTTGTTTTATTTTGTTTTTCTCCAAACCACCACAAACCTTAATGTTTATTAGGCAAATATATGGTGCGTGAATATGACATGGAAGGAAAAGATAAGAAAACATTTTTTGCAAGCAAAAACCTGAAAAGTGTGGCGTGCATTTGTATTCCACCGCTCAATAAAGGTGGTCAAATCTTGAGATATTATTTTGTAACTTAATCCTGCTTTAAATTTCACTTCTGCTTACTACATTTCATTTAGCGGTACCAGAATAAAGGAGGGTGAATACATATGCATATCACACTTTTTAAAAAAAATTCTTGTAAAAATATTTGCAAACCATATGCCATTTCCCATCAACTTCACAGTTTACTTACTGTTAAAATAACCTCATTTGGTTGCATGAGTTGGACTCTGTTATTTACAAACAGTTTTCTGTTCTCTGTTTTCCCCAACAGGAAGCTCATAACAAAGTGCTGTCGCCGCCAAAGCCCCCCCGCGCCCACGACTGGAAGCTGCTTGTGAAAAACACTCGGGTCACACTCAGTCAGGAGGAAAACGCTGCAGGTCAGCTCTGCAGTTCGGTACCATGAAAGCATTTCCAACACAGCCTGGCTTCCTTTAAGTCACCCGGATCCTCCAACCATGTTTACTCAGAGAAATGATGATGAGGATGTACATGGGAGGAGTAAACAAATAATGTTGCTACGCTTTGACGCTCTCAGAGGTTATCCTGCTATTACTGTAGGGTAGCAACATACAGTTGAGAACCAATTTGAAACCAGTTGAGTTCCCAATTTCTAGGTCTAAACTAAGGTATTCTGTTGAGTCTTTTACCAGTGGCAGTTCATCCTGTCATTAACGTTTTTATTCTGGGAGATGATGCTGATTTGACTTGATTTATTTATTTATTTTTGTTTTGTTGTATGTTTTTACAATCTTTAGTCCTGTCGAATCGAACCCTATCAACAGTTGTTTGTTACCTTGTGGCTCTAGTGTTTTTGAGAACTAGTTCTTCTATTCTTTGCCAAAGTAAACAATTGATGCTTTCTAATGAAAACTAGCATTCTTAGAAATACTTTGTTGTTTTCTTTTCTCTGCTAACACAAGCACAGAGAAATCATCAGTACTGTATAGAGTGAGATCTAACCATGGCAGTTAACTTCCTGTCCGTTGCTCTGGAGGACATGCAGAACAGAGCGATAAGCAGACACTGCTTCTGGAGAGATGCTGCGGAGGGTTTTGTTTCTTTAAAGAAAAATTGAGTTTGTGAACTGTAGAAAACTGCAGCAGAGACAGAGATGAAACCTGTGATCCTTAGCAGTTCTAATCACAAATCAACTAGTTTCTTTAAAAAAAAAAAAAAAAAAAAAGATTATGTAACATTTGTGGCTTTAAACAAGTTTTATTGACCTGGACTGAGGGCCAAACTGGCTCTTTGGAGAGTAAATGTTGCAGACCTCTGCTCTAGGCAGTCTGGGAACATGTTGAATTTTAGGCTTTCTGCTGCATAGCTTCTGCTTTGTGGTAACCCATCAATTAGATTTCTGATTTTATTGGAAAACCACGCATATCTCGTTAGTAACCATTTTTAACACTTGTTTTTTCTCCAAAATGGCCAGTTGGTACTTTTTGTGATGTCACTGCCATCACCTTACATTTTATTGAGCCTATGTGGTTCACATAGAGGTTTCTAATAATTCTCCTTTAAACACAGTTTTTAAATGACTACATGGAAGAAAAGAGAATAAAAACAACAAAATTTTTTGTATTTAAATTTAAAATCAAACAAACCTAGAAAGGACCTATCAGAGTTCAAACAATTATCATGTTTTAACACGATTTTTACGAGTTACAATGCATCAAATAACCTGTTCTGGAGCAGGTTTAGTTGAGCTCATGTCACCATGGTGATTTGACGACGCTACAATGAATCCACCTTTTGTGATACCAAGAACTCGTCGCCTGTTTAGATGTTAATCTCACTTTGTTGCACAGCCATTTGATCCGGTTAACAAGGAAATGCTGAATCAACTGGAAGGAGGCAAATCTTTCAACGGGACCAGGAAGCTCCACACTCTTGTCAACTTAAGTGTAGTTTATTTTGCTCATGTAGGAGGGCATCCAGTCCAGAGGGCAGGAGAGCAGGTGCTTTCTGCCCCGTTTTGTGACTTCAGCTAAATGTTGTTTGCGTTGTGTGAAGGTAATTTAACACCCACATCAGCACCGCCACACCCAGTGTAGTAGGATGGAGCAGGATGTGAGAATTCCCTGTGGTCAGGAGGGAGTAGGACTCCCAGGTGGAAGGAGGGTGGCTAAAATTACAAGCTAATTGTGCTGTTACAGAAAGGAGTAATTATCTAGTGAGTTAGGTGGTGTTGGGACTTCAGTAATCTACAGGATTTACTGTAGCGCCATGACAAAACCTGTAACTCTAAGTCACTTGTTCACAAGCAGAATCTCTTCTAATCTGCTTTTCATGTTTATATACTCACTTTACTTTGGCTCAAGTGCTCCTAGCAAATTTTCTTAAAGGAAAGTCTCTCATCATAGTGTAGCAGATCATTTGAATATTTCTGCGAACTCTTTAACATGCAGGCACAAGAACCTAACAACAAGCGCAGATTTTTGCCAGGGGTTTGCTGGTTTTTGATTTTTCTTTTTTTTTACTTTACCCAATGAAAAATTCAAGACGGTTGTCAAGGAGAATATATTTTTGCACTAAATGTGCCTATTTTTATCACAGATGAATACTTTTGGCATCAAATCATGCATAACTGGACCCATGGGAATCATATTTACTGATAATTTCTTGATTTTTCAAGATGGCCGCCCTGGTTTGTCATGAGCAATTTATCATTGCACTAAAAACGCTAATTAGATGAATATGTTTGGCATCAAATCATATTCTACATATTTTAAACCATTGAAATCACACGCATATATTTTTTGATCTGAAGGTTCCTTTTTTCTGGTGGACATTTTTTAAAATGGCTGTCAAAGTTGTAATGGAGAATATATGTTTTCACTGAAATCAGCAGTAGTCGTTGTTAGCTGTGGGCTCAGTTAATCATAAAGCTAGGTTCATTAACCACTAATTCATTAAGCAAGAATCTTAGCTTTGCTAATGCTAAACCACTAAGCACATAAAAACAATCAGGGGAAGTAAACTCTAAACTGCTAACCACAATTGTTTGTGTGTTTAGCAGTTTAGAGTTTAGTTTTTACAGCTAAACACAAAAACATTAGTTGAGCTAATGCTAACCATGAAGACGGCTGCGTCACACATCTTTATATCTTTCCAGTTAACGAATGGTGTGATACTCACAAACAGCAAAATCCTCAGTTTCAGTTTTAGCATCTGATTTAGCCACATACCATTACATTAAAGTAATAAAGAGGTGTGACACAGGCTGAGTGGCAGTCGTATCAATGAATGAATATCATGACCAAAGTTGAAAACATATGATGCGACGTGAAGTTCAACCAAGTCACGGAAATCACAAAAATTGGATTAAAAGGTTCAAAAACAGCTGCTGTCTTGAAAAATGGCCGCCATCCTGAAAACGAAGTGGCTAATGGGAAATATGACCTAAGGCCTGAGCATTTTATTTCTGCTTGTATTCACACTTGAAGGATTTCTACAGTAATCTTCTACACTATCAGTTTTCCAACCATTTCCTCTTGTGTCTGCAGGCAGCGTGAATCCTCTGTGTGTGCTGCAGCTGGACGATCCCCCCCAGAGGTTTAACACCTCCGTTTTGAAGAACACAACCAATCCTACCTGGGAGCAGCCATTTATCTTGTAGGTTTGCCAACACCTGCTCACCATCACCACCTGCAACAATTTGCGTTTTCTCTAATAACACTAGCTAAATGGATTTGTTTTTTTGATTTTTTTTTTTTTACCAGTGAGCTGAACGGACGATCAAAGGAGCTTTCTGTTCAGTTGATGAATGACGGTCAACCTCCAGAGAGTAAGGGAGCTCTCGATGATATTTTCTGTAGCTGTAACACTGCATGTATTGTTGTGGCGGAGGGAATAAAATCAAGTTTTTGTGCATGTCCAGGTTCTCTACTAGGGAAGGTGTGTGTGCCTTTTGATCTCGTGAAGAAGCAACCCAAAGGACAGCAGACATTTGCACTTAAGACCAAAGACTCTGTGACTGGATCACTTACTACTGAGGTAACTTCACCAAGCCTGTTGACTCTGTTAGCATCAAAGCTAATTTTATATATGTAAATAAAGCCAATAACCTGACTTTTATCTCAAAGTTTACCTATCTAGAGCCCAGTGAGGTGAGGTCCTGGCAACCTCCCACCCCAGCTGCCTGTAAGAGGGTGGAGATGGACCGGACCGTGATGCCCTGCGGCACCGTGGTCACCACCGTCACCGCTGTGAAGAGCAAGCCAGGACGACCGCTCCCGCTCAACAACACTGGTAAAGCAGTGAAATTATGACCACAATGGGCTTGTTTGGGTCCAAAAAGTTAAAGATGGGAAATATTCTGCACTGTAATTTAAATAGAAAACATAAAAAAAAAAGAGTTAAAAAGATTTGGTTGAAGTGCAAGAGGAATACATCATCCTACCATCCATCCAAATTCTGCATCAATCCTTGAATTTATGCTTTCTTTCTTTCGTATTCCCAGGACACACAAATGATCCAGAATTGTTTTTATCGCCAACATTTCCCTTTGTTGCAGCTACACATTTAACAGTTATTTACTGGTTTGGCCTGGACTTTGTTGTCAAACCAGGATGCAGGGTTAAACCTGCAGCTTGTCATTAATAGATCTCTTCTGATCAACGTATTTGTTCATATTATTTGAAGTTGTACAACTCTGTAGTTTCTGTCTCGTCAGAGCCCGCCCTGAGGACGGTCGACAGTAAGGCCAAGCTAGCCGAGCGCCGGGTTTCAGAGCAGGTGTCCCCGCTGGGCGGCACGGTGAGCAAGGCCTTATCGTCCTCCGATACGGAGCTGCTCATGCTCAACGGGACTGACCCGGTGGCCGAAGCAGCGATCAGACAGCTCCATCAGTCTGCCAAGCAGAAGCTCAAATCGCCGGTGAAGAAGAGCACCATCATCATCTCAGGCATCGCCAAAGTAAGGATGAGCTGCAGGAATCTTGAACTAAAGCTGCTACTTTTGGTTTTTGTGATGGTTTCTTTAAAAATAAAAAATATATAAAAAATTAGAAGTCTGAGTGCTGTTACTGTTTTTTCTTTTGCTTCTTGCTGAAACCACATGGAACTGAGCAGCTTTTGACCAGAAGCACACCTGGAAACGTTGCTTAGCGATAACATCTGCTTCCTGCCCTAGACGCCCTTGTCTCAGGATGACGAACTCGCTCTGATGGCAGGCTACGCGGCACAGATGGACGCCTCGATGTCGGAGAGTAGCTCCACCCAGGATATGACCACAGCGGTCGCGTCGGGTACCAGTAGCGCTCCTGAGGGGTCTGAGCCCCAGGAGGGCCCCACTGGAGTCGGCCGGCCCCCAGAAGACTGGGAGAGTCAAACTGAAGAAGCGCTAGACAACACGTCGTTGTCCATGTGTGTGTCTGAGGCGAGCTGCAAGAAAAGCAGAGGTGAGAAATCACACAAGGCGTCCAGAAATGACCCCCAGGCTGGCTGGGAGAGATGCACTGATCATAAATTTATATTTATAAATATAAATTTGGAAATTACAAAATAGTTTTTTTTAATATGATTTTCTTAAAAACAGGACTGGGTTACAGTACTGTCTCTTCAAGTGGTGGGACAGAGGTATCAGCTAAAAAATAACCCTTACTGACATGTCTCCTTTTGTCCTGTTTTCCAACTGATCATCGCAAACTAACGCGTTTCTTTCTTTCTTTTTTTTAAACGCCTCGAAATCCATTCTATCACAAAAATGTTTTTCCTCGAGATCATTTTAGAATAACTGCCAGGGTATCCAAGCTAAAATCTACCATTTTCTGTTACGTGTCAGGTTGTTAAATAATTTTCTTTCAAAAGGTTTTTTTTTGGCTCTAGTGGCCTTTATTTGAAAGTGCTATGACAAGAAAGTAGGGTAATGAGAGAGAGGGAAGACATGTTACAAAGGTCACAAGGTCGAGAATCGAACCTGCATCGGCCGCGTCGAGGACTAAAGCCTCCTTATGTGGGCTGTGCTTAACCCCTGCGCCACCACAGCACCCCCATCGTTTTCTTTTTTAAAGCTAAATGATTATAAGCTGATTTCTTTGTGCGTCTCGTATTTTTCAGAAAAATGAACTCAGAAGTAATGGTTTGTTTTGACGTTTCTGCCAGACATGCTGAGAACATTTTAAAGCTTCCTGTTTGTCTGTAGTCATTGTGCTGCGTTTGAAACGTCCATGTCATGGTGTGAAAGCAGCAGATGATGTAAAACTCGGCACAAGCTATGTTCTGTGTGCAGTTTTAAACACATATAAAAAAAAAATCTATTTTCCATGTGCACTTACTTTAAGTGTTGAGCTCCCATAACCAGGTGGATAACTAGTAATATCTTTAAAGTTGTGTTCGGTCAGATTTATGTTTTTGCCTGTTTTCATGGCTGTCTGTTTTCTTTGTCCTTTTCTCTCTTTTCTTCCATTTGTGTGAACCTTTTTGAACTTTCATCACTGCCATCTTAGAGGAGAGCAGTGCTAAGCAGACTATTTACCCTGATGAGTAAGTTACTTCATGAGCTTGTAGTATCTTTCAGACTCTAGTGTGTAGTCCTGCTAGCACTACTAGAATTTAGGAATAATGATGGGGCTGATGATTATAGTTTTGTTTTTGTTTTTTTGCCTTATCGCGCACCATAGATCTGACTGAATCCGAAGTAAGACATTGGTCCTCATTTATCAAATGTGGCAAAGTCTGAACTGTCATTTTCACATCAGGTTTTTTTGGGTGCGAAGCACTTAAAACCTGGTCTCAGATCAGCGTAACTCAGTCTCTCTCTGATAATTCTCAATAATTGAAAATTGTAGGGGTGCACCAATTTGAAAATTTGGGCCGATATTTTTATTTATTTATTTATTTTTCTGCCATGGTTAATTACCGATATTATAATGTATATATTTTCCAACCTTTCAACACAGTGAAAAAAACAACCAGACCACTGACATTACTTCTCTGCTTCAGTTAAACAGCCCACAATCTTTTACTGCATCACCATCACATGGCCAAACAAACGGCATGTGGCCGACCTTCTCCAATCCGACTTCCAGAAACACAAACGGCAACAAGAAGGAAAAAAACATTGGCTGTTTATATTGGCTCAGCTTTATTTATTGGACCGATACTTTAAAATATGACCAGCATTGGTCGATACCGATGTCAATGCCGCTTCATGGTGCATCCCTAAGAAACTGTAAAGGTTTAAGGTGATCATTTACAGCGGATTTGTTTTTCTTTTCTCAGTTGGCTTTGATTTTTGATAATGAGGCTCATTGACTTTACACTGTAATGTTTAGCCTGTTAATGTTTTGTTTTTTTTGTTACTCATTGATTTATAGGTTTCATTTAAAACTTTAAATTGACCAACTTCTCAACAGACGCATGTAGCGTTTTTCCAGATTGTAGACAGAAACGAAGGAAGCATGCTGGTTGGACTCAGTGATGGCTGTTTGATGATACAGTTTGTGTGTGTTAGCTGGTATTTATAAAAAACCCTCCAAATCCATTAATATCTACAATCATTTTCACCTAATCATCCGTTATAGAATCCATTAAAAGTCCAACTAACACATAGCCTGTACCACTTTAAGGTCCCGTTTGTTTCTTAATCTTTCAGATTATCTAAAGTTACTGGACACACAATAGTTTTCTTCAATTTCATGCTAACTTGTTTCTTCACCTCATTTTTCTTTATTTTTTCCTTTTGCTGCAGGGAGCTTCCTTCAGAAGAGCGCCAAGCTCTTCTTCCGGCGTCGCCACCAGCGCAAAGAGCCGGGGATGAGCCAGTCGCACAACGACCTGGTTTACCTTGAGTCTCCGGCCGCAGTGGAGCGGGCCAGCAGAACCGCCACGCTTAGCCGCATGCTCGTCCGCAAGAGCAAGAGCAGCAAGAGCAAGAGCAAAGCTAACGGCTCGACTCCCTCGGGGGATCCTCAAATGTGACCTCAGCCTCCGCTCGACCTCAGCCTCTCTTACAGCTACCATCATCACCTCCATGTTAAAGATGCACTGGCTAAACACCAAGGCTAACCTTGCTCCCCGCTTACGCCTCGCCTGCAGACGGGAGCTGCTGCACTGTGAACAGGAAAGGCACTGGGACAGCCTTTCCTTGTGACGTTCAACATAAGTACTTCCTGTAAAGAGCTGACATTCTACAAACTGCATGGGTTTACACGTGAACAAAAGCGTACTGTCCAGGGTCGATATCATTTAGCTTAGTTTGTTTTTTTCTTTTATTTTCTTTTTTATACTGCAGTCGGGAATATTAAGTGCTTTTACGGCCCCGATGCGGGCCGTCTTGTCTTTACCTCACCGACGCATTCTCCCTGGTGTACGCCGCTGGGTTTCCTACGGCGGATCAGCAGCACCAAAGATGAAGAGCAGAGCGTTGTTTGGATGAATCGCACGAGTCGAGTAACTTGAATTGACCGTTCGATGACACGGTTACAATTGTTCGCAAAGGGAGATCAACGTCATCGGATTCCGACTTTAACACTAACGTTACAATATGAACGGGTTGAAAATCATGAAGTTTGTCTTTTTAATATGCATTTGCAGTGGATGCAAAATCTCTTCAGCCCCCCGCCCCTTTTAACTTATTTTCTCTGAATGAAAAAGAAATGTGATGATGATGATAAATCTAGTGTAGCATGAGTAAGACATTAATTTGCAACCTAAAAATGTTTCACAAGTGAGACCTAAGTACACTGAAAGCATTGCGTAAAGGTTGTAAAGCAGTTTTCTTTTTACAAAATTAGCCGTTTCAGTTGAATTATTGGTTGTAGAGAGATTATGTTACCGTGTACCACTAGCTTTTATCACAGCAGCATGCTTCCAGCTCGCTGTGATGATTTATGTCTAGTCTTCCTGAAAGATTCCTCCTGTTCACTACAGGAACAGCGGTAGGCCTGTCACGATAACAACTTTTACTGAGCGATTGTCTCAAAAATTATTGCGATAAACGATAATATTGTTTGAAGACCATTTTAAATTGATGTAATGGTAATGACATAATAATGCAAGATGTATGTCAAAAATAAACACAATTTAACATTGGAACTGAAACAACATAAAACCAAAGTGGGAATAAAAACTACATTCAACCAAAAGAGTACAGATTATGAAATCTATATACGATATTGCCCTTCAATAATCATTAGATTTAGAGACAGAAGACGGGCACATCCGACTATCTGATGCAATAGTTCACACTACGCAATTTTTTTCCCTTACAACAATCTCAGAACGTCTAACGTTTTAAGATTGGACTTGCTATAATCGCAACCGATCATCCTGTAGTGTGTGGTGTGTTCCCACTGATTGGGTCCAGTCGTTCCGCTCCGATCTAAATCAGGCATATTCAACATGTTGGATTGTCTTGGCCAGTTTATTACTGCAGCCTGTGGGGTTTTCCTGGGACCGAGAACCTGTTGAATGTGACAGGTAGCCAATCAGAAATTACGTAGGGGAATCCCAGACAGCTGACACGGCGCAACCCGAAGTCCAGCGGACATTGGAGATGATATGTGGAAACAACATTAATGTTTATTCAACATTTCGTGCAAAGACAATAGAAATGACAAGGGGAGGAGTTGGAGCGAAATCGCTACCGCAGTTGATAAACCCGGTAACTTTTCAGCTGTTCTTCATTAACGTGACATAAATAGGTTATAATGATTTTCATTCAGTCAGAACTTTACGCTGACACTACATGCATTGCAGGTAGATTGTAGTAAAACATTGATTAATGCCTGGTTTTAAAATTAGTTAACAGGACTTGTAGCCATTGTTTTGTGCCCATTGTTGGACACCAGACGGCACGATCGAACCGTTATACCCAGGATTTCTGTCGATTAATGTGTGGTCTCTCAGGTTTTGAAAATGGGCCGACAGCTCTAAGATCGTGTAGCTTGAACTGGACATAACGCTAAGGAAATAAGGAAGGGAGGGTCAGTGGAGAGCACCGGAGTTGAGCCTTTTTTCATCCAGTGTCATCAACAGAAAGAGAAAATGGCAGGAAGAAACGATAAAGCCGATAAATTAAAATGAGGTCGATGATTTTCATTTATCGTGCGATTAATTGATTTATTGTTTATCGCGACAGGCCCAGTCAGCGGGGGTATTAGTGTGTCCAAAGGGAACTGAATAAACCTTTATCCACTTTATGCTACACAAACCTGCCAAACTTGCCCCAGTAATGAACCTTCTCCTGTTTCGTCATTTATTCCATTGTTGGTTTTTAACGCATTTCTGGAGCAAACCAAATAGACTGGCTGCTTTGTTTAAATCCAGCTAATGATTGTATTTCTCTCTCGTTACTGTGCGTCCTTTTTTTAACTGCTGTTTATCTGTGATGTCTTTGCTCAGAGGACAGATGCAGCGCAGAGACGGCGCTAACGGATCGCCTTATAGCTCCTCTTTAGGCTTGTTCCTCTGCTTTCCTCATCTGTCAAGACTAAAGGACTGGAGTGTGTGTTGTTAGGGTTGCCCTGAGAGACAACCATACAACCTCTTGCACCATCAGCTGTGTTTGTAAGCTAGAAGCCTATGCACATATCTAATTCCTGGGTGTTTACATTATAGGACGATTAAAAACACTTGTTTTGTTTTTTTAGAGGTTGTTGGCTTCCCTGCGTCATGGTACATTCATAACAGCAGTTTAAGTCTTGTACCGTCCTTTTTGGTTTTGTTTCTTTAAGAATCAGTCACGACTGAGGACGGGGAAGAGAAAACCGACTTTCTCAAATCTCCTCCTGCTCCGCAACCCTCAACTCTCCCAGTCCTCAAGAACTTCCCTGTTGTTCATTCACTAATAAGCATCAGGGCTATGTATGTTTATCAGAATGCTTAACTTTTTATGTTTTTCTTATTTTAACGGTGTCTGCTCTGTGCACATAAACTGGCTGAATGCTGCTGCAGAATGCCAGATTTTGGAACTAAAATCCAATGGAGTTATTTAATTTCCAGCAATAAATACTGAGTGACTACATGAGGCTGTGCTGACATTGATTGAATGATGTGTACGTTTTCTGTGTGCTGTTTTAAACAGACGTTGGAATATACAAGTAGTTATTACAGGACCCAGCAGCTGAAGTTTAAACAGACTTCAGCTTTATTTGTCTGCTTTCGTTCCACTTTAGACCGCAGCTCTGACTTGTTTTTGCTGATCATTTCTCAAAGTATAAGTTTCTTGAAATACTCCTTAAACTTTTTATCCATTCATCCATTTTCTTCCACCCTTGTCCCCAGTGGGGTCGGGAGCTGCTGGTGCCTATCTCCAGCTGGTGGGGGTCACCCTGGACAGGTCGCCAGTCTGTTGCAGGGCAACACAGAGACAGACAGGACAAACAACCAAACACACTCACACCTAGGGAGAATCTAGATAGTAAACTTCTTGTCTGCTGTAATTATTTATTTATGGTTTCAAAATGTAAACAATAGGGTGTGCATTTGTATTCAACTCAATATTTAGAGAGGCAATACTTTGTTTGACATGTCAAAGTTCTAATTAATTAATTAATGCTGTAGAAACAAAAAAGAACAGGTTTGGTCTTTAAGCATTTCTTTTTGTATTTCTGGGTGTTTTTTTGTTTTTTTAGCGGCCCATCTTTCTTTTTCTGCTGTCTTAAAAATGATTAATATTCTTAATCATTTAAAAAATATTAATCATATTAATATTTGATTAATATATTAATATAAATCAAATATAATATTAATTATATTAGTATTAATATAATTAGTACATTAATTCTATTAATAATTAATATATTACTACTCTACATATTAATATTAATCTAGTAGAGTAGTAGTAGAAACTAACTACTCTACTAGATTAGTTTACATTGGACCAAACTAATCTAGTAGAGTAGTTTGGTCTCTACTAGATTTAATAGCTCAGACCTCAAGTTGCTACCTTTTTTTTTTTTTTCTTTTACTGCAAACCACCTTGGCTTCAAGCCTTTAGCGGTTTGTAAAACGTTTTGTTTTCCTGATTGCCCTGAATTTAGCTTCATGCATCTTCTTAACAAGCTTCACGTTTCCCACTGCCTCCATTCATCATAATGCTGCCACCTCCAGGTTTCCCAGTGGTGCGTTCAGGGTGTTCACTCGGAATTTACATCCTACAGTTTTGGGTTAAACAGAAATTTGTGGGATTTTACAAAAGTGTTTGATGGTAACGGGATATTTCATATTTCATGAAGTTTTCTTTCAATTCACAATTAAGCATTATATTTTTTCTTTGGCTAAAACAGACAGCAACTTAAATATATTTACGTTTCTAATATGACAAGATGAAAAAGCAGTATGAATACTTTTGCATGGCGGCGCATATTAGCTTTTAAATAAGCTAATATACTTAGAAATTTGTTTATATAAAACAAATTTCATCATGAAATCATGTTATGTAAAACAACCCATTAGTAGTGTTTTCAAACCGTAATATTAAAGTAAAACAACTCTCCAATAACAAACTGTGGTAATTAAGGTCTTGTTTTCTGGTTTGAGCAATAGCTACCGTTCTCCGCCTACAGCTCCCAAAATGCAACGGGCTCGGCTTCGCTTCCGGTCCTGCGCCGTTTCTGGAGCGGATTGGAACCCGGAGTCAGGACTCGCTAAATGAAGGCTGTTTTGCAGAAAAGGTAACGTGTTTCCTCACTCATTTACTGGTGTTCCCGTCAAAATGGCGACGCAGTCTGCCAGCGGAGGTGCAGCCGGTGTGTCCGGGTCGCTCGGGGCGTCTCTGAGCCGCTCGCACGGCTCTCACCCCGGCGCCGAACAGCACCGACTCCGGTTTGGGGGTTTGCGTCTCCGATCCAGCCGCCATGCCGACTGTTCTTTGTTACATTGCAGAGAAGAGAAGCCGCTCAGATCGGAGTTAAAACCCGGCTAGAGTTTGGGAGCCACTCAAATCCTGGATCCCAGCTCTCACACGGATTCCTTAGATTGAAAATAAAATTAAATAAAATAAAAATACAGCCTCATAATCATTAAATAAAAAACGCAGTTAGTGCTTTCAAACACGTTGTCATCTATCAGAGGGGCTGATGTGTTCATGTACAAGTACCATCAAACACTATTGCAGGTTCGGTTCTTTTAAACACTCACTCCTACAAGTAGTTGTGCTCATATGGCCTGAATGTTGTCAGCTTCCTCCTTGTTTCACGGCCAAACTCAGAATAAAAACCCGTCTCCTCTCTGTGCAGGCTGGCATAATGGCTGAGCAAACCCCAGATGAGTTCATCTGTGAGTATGAACCCAACCCGCCACTGTATTCTGACTCTGACAGCGTGGGAGCAGGCTGTGGTGACAGATGTGACCCCTTCCACAGGGTGCGAGGACTGTGGTCAGTACCATGACTCGGAGTGTCCTGAACTGGGACCACTGGTCACCGTGCAGGACTCCTTCGTCCTCAGTCGGGCTCGGTGAGTTGGAGACTTGGGAACACCGTCCGGGTTTTTTGTGGCAATGCTTCAGATCAAACAAATGTGTATATAAAAATAGGCTGAGCGATATGGCGGAGAAACGTATCGCGATATTTGTGTTTCATATCAGTCGATATCGATAACGATTTGTTTTAAATATCTTTATTTAAAGATATTTAAATATCTTTTATCCACACTTTAATCTCGAGCTGTTCTAATTTTCTCCCTTCACTCCACGCCATGATTTTTATTTATTTATTTATTTATTTATTTATTTGTAAGCAGTTATAAGGCATGGTGATGAAACCTGTAGCTACTACAAGTTACTCAGCAGGTTGTTGCTAGGTAACCAAAGAGCGAGTAAGTTAGTTGATGGCACCAAACTGTGAGAAGATGAGGTTAAAGTCTTTCCTCTGCCTACATCCCCCAGAATGCTGTGCGGTTCTGGAGCAGAGTTCAGTGAAATTATTGAACATGCATTGTGCATTTTCTATTGTGATATAGATTGATTTATTGCCCAGCCCTAATATAAAACAAATGTACCCTGAATAAATTTAAGAAGTTGTTTTGAAATTATTTTCTTTATCAAGATACAAAAAAAACATCTAGTCACCCCAAAACCTAATAACTGCAACATCTGCCATCAAGTGTTTGAAAAACTTGCGAGAAGTTTTTGCATAACTGTGGAGGAATTTTGGCCTGCAGTTGTTTGCATTGGAAATAAGGGCGGGGTGACATGGACTTATACATTTATTGCATTATTTAGTGGTACTATTGTAACAAAATAATACTTATGATAAAACTACATGGTAAAAATGACTTCTCCGGGACACTGCTGCACACAGTAACTGCATAATAATTTCAAAATGACTATTTATTGATGATTGATCGCGGAACAAACTGTGGAGAAAAGAACAAACACAGCATTTCCGATAATTTGGCATTTTGGGGGGAAGAAATAACATCATTGATTTAAATTTATCTAGACAACAATACATCGAAAATTTTTATCACAATAGGAAATTTTCCACAATAAATCATAAACGGTGTGATAAATGAACACCACTACTTGGAGCTCAATAATGAACTCTGACCTCAACTTGTTTTCTGCTTGTTACTTAAAAATCTAAAAAATTTTAAAGATTTGGACTCCAAACTCCTCTCTAAAATTGCAAACCAACAAAATAAATCAATTCCAGCCCCATTACTTCACCTGTTTAGCTACCGCTAACAATACCCACTAATGCAGGTCTGATTAGTGTGCAGCTCCTTAAATCCTGCTGGATTTTGCTCATTTTTTTAAACAAACTCCCGCTCTCTGTCCTGCGTCAGATCGTCTCTCCCTAACAGCTTGGAGATCAGAGAGGTGGGTAACAGAGAGGAGGGGGTGTTCGTCCTGCGTCGACTGGTCAAGCGGACCCGCTTTGGACCCTTTGAAGCAAAGAGAGTGCCCATTCTGGAGAACGAAGGCGTATTCCCTCTGAAGGTGCCACCAGATAAAGCCTCGTGACTTAGAACACGATTCAAGCCCTGCTTTGTGCTAGAAAGATTTCGTCCTGGCGTGTACACTCTGTCGTCTGTTGGGCAGATCTTCCAGAAGGACGGTGCCGTGGTGTGCTTTGACTGCAGCAGCGAGGACGACTGCAACTGGATGATGCTGGTGCGACCTGCCGCCGACCACAAGCACCAGAACCTGACGGCTTACCAGCAGGATGACGACGTTTACTTCAACACCTCTCAGGTACCCTCACCCAGCCTGGCCGTGCCGTCATGCTATCAGATGGCTGCGCTCTTCCTACATGTGGTTTTGCTGTTTACCAGGATGTGCTCCCAGGAACGGAGCTGAGAGTCTGGTATGGTGCCTTCTATGCCAAGAAGATGGAGAAACCAATGCTGAAGCTGCCACCACCGCTGCCTCCACCAGGTAACTGGAAATCACAAACCTCAGCGTGTTTTACATGGATTTTATGAAACAGATTAACAGAAAGTAGCACGTAATTTATTATCAGCATTTGTGAAGAACAATTTTGAAATCTTGCAACAGATTCTTGGTTGCATTTCAGTCTGGTCTTTGACTGGGCCACTCTAACTCATGATTCTCGAATTGTAATACGAGCTCCATCCATCTTCCGATCTGCTCCTATCAAGCAGATCGGGAGATCTGCTTGATAGAGGAAAGAGGGAGGAGTACAAGGCTTGTTACGATATATTTTGCTAGACGGTAAATTGTCCCAGAAGTTATCGCGATAAATAATAATATTGTTGCTTTGAGACCATTTTAAGGTAATATATTGATTACAGAATAGCACTGCAAGTTCACCCCGCCAAAGATCAACAACCTTTCATTTCAAAGGGACGTTTAACACTGGAACTGGAAGGCAATTTAAATATCCGAAATAAAACAACCTAAACGACAAATATAATAGACACCAAAGTCTCTTTAAACAAAACTTTCCTCCAGAAAACAGCAGGCTGGTCCAGACCAACGCACCAGATTGAAGTATTTTGTATTTTGGTAGAAAGAGAGCGAGGCATGAGAAAAACAATCATGCAAATGGAAAATATTGACTTCATTTTTATTTTTCCATTTCCAATACAAACACATTCCATATTTTTTAGACTTTAAGTGGCAAAAAACTGAAACAAGACTTACATCCTTTTCCTCTTCACAACTACTTTCATCAGAGTCTGATGAAATCCCAATAAAAATCCAGTGAAAGTTGTGGTTGTACGGGGACAAACTGTGAAAAAGTTTTTGGTCCATGAATACCTTTGATTAGCTCTGTACATCACAAAGACGTGAGCCAGTGTAGAAACAATGTGCCTCCTGCTCTTTCTTCCTGAACAGATGTCGCATTGTCCTCTGCTAAGATAAAGATATCAGACGCCCACTTGCTGCTTCACACGGCTGAAGACGACAATGCAGGTAAAACAACTTGACACATCAATCACCTGAATTCTCACAAATCTGTAAATGGCGGCTTTACATTTCAGTCAAGTTTGCAGTATTTTCTCTTAGCTTTCCGCTTTCTGTCCTCCGTGTTTACTCTTAATAGGATTGGGATCCAGACATGTTTCTGTGCTCCAATACATTTATTTCCCTTTTATTGATTTCAGGAATAACCTTGGATCTCAGCAGCGAGGTTGCCTCAGTGCAGTCCTTGGTTGCCCTTGGTGTTGAGGAAGGGAAACCCCACACGGCCCAGGTTTTCCGTAAAAGAGGGCAGGGCCGCGGGAGGAGAGCCAGGGGACGCAGGCCTGGAGCGGCCCCCTTCACAAGCAGGACCAAAGGTAAGAAAGACAAGAGTCAGGCTTTTAAGGATTACACCAAACATCTGGCTTTTTGGACCAGTCTTAAACAAACTAGCAGATACTAGGATTTAGATTTCTTGACCTTAAAATTTTTTACATCTATTTTTTTAAATTAGTTTCAGATACACTAACTTGGATGGCAGAGATGGATAAAATCACTTTCTCACGTAAATATCGGCTGATCGCAAACCTCCCAAAATTAACTAAGTTGGTGCACAATACTAAATCGGCGCATCCCTACAAGATACTGCAGCGAATACTCTCCTTATGTTGACTCATCAGTGGGTGTGTGTGTGTGTGTGTGTGTGTGTCTGCGTGCGTGTGTGTGTGTGTGTGTTCCTGATGTGTGCAGGAGTAAAGCCCATGCTGGGAGGCCTGGAGCCAGTGGCCTCGGAGGCAGCTGCATCATCAGAGAGCAGCATCCTGCTCATGTCGTCCGACGGCGCGGCTGTCCAAAGGAGGCACAAAGCCAGAGAGCACAAGCGGGTTTATCGCTGCTCCCTCTGCAGTAAAATCTTCCAGAACAGCAGCAACCTGAACAGACACATCCGGTCTCACGGTAAGAGCCAGGGGTCGTCTTTTACCGCAGCGTGCGACAAGGCAAACTGGAGTCGATCGAGCAAAGTGGCTGTGCAGTGTGTAACATCACAGGATTCCTCTGTGCCCCGTCTCAGGTGATAAGCTGTTTAAGTGCGACGAATGTGATAAGTTATTCAGCCGTAAGGAGAGTCTGAAGCAGCACATTTCCTACAAGCACAGCAAGAACATGGTGAGTGACACTCCAAGTGGCTGTGCAGTGCACAGCCACACCAAACTGTCGCCTCCAGCTTTTTACTTTCTCCCGCTGGTTGACGTCTCTGTGTTTCTCTGCAGCCTGACCAAGACTACAAATACAAGTGCAACACATGCGAGAAATCGTTTCGTCTGGAAAACGCCTTAAAGTTCCACAACTGCCGCACAGGTGCCGTTTCTCTGCTCTCTTGCGAGAAGTTCCGAGCCGCTTTCGTGTCCCACCTGAATCTTTTTTTCCTTTCATTTCGTCCCTCTCTCACATCCCCAGATGACAAGACGTTCCAGTGCGACATCTGCTCGCGATTCTTCTCCACCAACAGCAACCTCTCCAAGCATAAGAAGAAGCACGGCGAGAAGCTCTACTCCTGCGAGATCTGCAACAAGATGTTCTACCGCAAAGACGTGATGCAGGAGCACCACAGGAGGCACAGCGTGGGTGGGTCTCTGTGGCCAGAGAGCAGGATCAGGAAAACCTGGGAGAGCGGCTGCAAACGGGTTTAGTTTGTGGTGGAGGTTCATCTTCCAACTGTCTCTTCAAGATGTTAGGATGTTTTCTTGTGATTGTTGTGGCCTAAAATGACTCATTTTGTGGCATCTTTTTCAAAACTTTGCGGTCAGAGTTGCACTTTTTTTGTACGTTTCACTTTTGTAGTAACATGAAGGAAAAAAATGGAATTGCTGCATATAATCATCCTAAAACACGTTTTTTTTTTTTTTTTTTTACATAGTTGACGTTTAAAGTCCAAATAACTTTTTCAAGTATCTTCTTAAAGTAATGCATAAAAAATCATCTTCTTGAGGAGTTGTCAAGATGCAACTCGAGTCAACATGAACTGTTTACACAGTAGAAGCAAATCCTCCAGAACATCTCAAGATGTTTTTGGCACAAAAAAAAACAAAAAACGCAAATGTTACCGTTTCATCTTGCAGGTTCGACGTTCAAGAGATGTTGTGAAACAGGAAGTTAAATTAGAAGGAGAATTAGAAAGAATTGGTCAAAATTCAGACAAGTTGCTGTGATTGGTCTGAAAAGAACGAAATGCGGTTACCCTTATGTGGTTGGTTAGGCTTCTGGAAAAGTTACAATTACTGGGGAAATTTGCAGGAAAATTTGTGAACAATGAGTAAAATTACGTTGTGGACACAAAGTCACAACATGCTGGAGGTACTGCTAAACATACAGATGAAAAGATATGATCGATCCTGTTCTTGACTAAATGCTCTGAATCCATCCAGACTTAACCTGAGCCACTTTGCAAAGAAGAAAGGGCAAAAATGTCATGCTCTAGACATGCAAAGCTGAGCCACCCTCATCGTCTTCAACTTCTTATACTTGTAAACAGGCCCAAAACAGATGAAGAAAGAAGAGCTAGAGGCGAACGGAGAGGAAGGGACCAAGTACAGGAAGGAACCGTCTCCCTGCCCCATCTGTGGCAAGGTAAGGGTTTGTCTCAGGCGCTGCTGGTCTAACACATGTTTGGAAGTAGACGTGCAGTAAAAAACGTTCTCAGATGCTGTATTCGTCACACACATACTGCATGCTTGTGCGCGCAGGTGTTTTCTTGCAGGAGCAATATGAACAAACACCTGTTGACTCATGGAGACAAGAAATACACCTGTGAGATCTGCGGCCGGAAGTTCTTCCGCGTGGACGTCCTCCGGGACCACATCCACGTGCATTTCAAGGTGACCTTGAGACCTGGTCCGATCTGTACTTTCAACTTTAGGGAAGACATCTGTTAAAAAAAAAAATTTAATTAATGGAATTGTTCTTGTTTCAGGACATTGCTTTAATGGATGAGCAAGAGAGAGAGGACTTCATCAAGAAGATCGGCATCTCGCCAGATGACAGCGATGAAACGGATGAAGAAGATGACGATGATGATCCTGATCACCACAAATACAACTGCAAGAAATGTCAAGTAAACTTAATTTTTGATTTTAAAAAAATAGCGGATGAGAAACAGTTCCATATAGCCCTGTAGCTAGCTATCAGACTTTTTGGCCGTGAAAAATACAAGCCGGACAGGAGGCTGTTTTCAGGGATCAGTACGTGACCCAAGTCATCTGCTTCCGTCTGCCTAGTTGTCGTTTGCGAAGGGCAGAGATTACCTGAAGCACATCATGGAGCAACACAAGGAGAAAGGCCACAGCTGTGCGATCTGCAACCGTCACTTTGCTCTGAAGGCCACGTACAACGCTCACCTGGTCATTCACAGAGAGCAGCTGCCCGACCCTGCAGTGCAGAAGTAAGGCAGCAGGGAGCGCCTTTGCTATCGAGAGCTACTTAAAACTACATGAAGTCTTGTGAAAGATGAGTTAAAGTCCAGCTGGTTCTGTCCTCCAGGTACATCCATCCGTGTGAAATGTGCGGTCGAATCTTCAACAGCATCGGCAACCTGGAAAGACACAAGATTATCCACACTGGTGAGCAGCACACTGGGAACTCTGTAGGATCTTAAAACGGAATAACTTTAAAGTCACTTTTATGTTGGACACAATATGCTCTGAACCTGCTTTGTTCAGCCTTCCTGTTATCTGCTTAAATTAGCTCTGGGATTCGCTAGTTTTTGTTTTGTTTTTTTGGTTGTAGAAGAAAATGGCTAACTGAGTCCGTTTTCCTTTAGTTTATGTCTGAAGAGGGTTGTTTTTAGCTAATCGCACTTTTGCATGGTGTGTTCAATTACCTCAAAAAGATCCGATTTTTAGTTGAGGCAGTTGTATCAGCGTTGCTGTCTGAATGGTCCCGATCCTTAAGATATTCTTTAATTGATATTTAGACATTGAGAAACACTGAGACAACATATTAGCTGAATTCTTTTTTTCATTAAAGATTACCTTCTGGAAAGAATTGGGGGGAAAAAAATCTTATTATTTTCTTCTCCTGTTTATTTGAATGCCAAAACATATCTTTAAGATGTTTGCTCCTTTGTCATGATCCAGGGGTAAAGAGCCACTGCTGTGAAAAATGTGGCAAATCATTCGCAAGGAAGGACATGTTGAAGGAGCACCTCAGGGTTCACGATGACAACCGGGACTATCTGTGTGCAGAGTGTGGGAAAGGTTTGCATCACACCCCTCATTTTTTTATACCAAGTTGAAGCTAGATCTCTTATGTTATACTCAGATTATAATTATGTATTGGCAATGTCTCCCTTTGCAGGGATGAAAACCAAGCATGCTCTGAGGCACCACATGAAGCTTCACAAAGGCATCAAAGAGTACGAGTGTAAAGAATGCAACCGCAAGTTTGCCCAAAAAGTCAACATGCTGAAGCACTTCAAGAGACACACAGGTGGTTTGGGAACTTTTCCATGGAGCTAAAACGTTCATGCTATTGTTGATTGACCTCCATACCAACTTGGTTGCAGGTGTCAAGGACTTTATGTGTGAACTGTGTGGGAAGACGTTCAGCGAGAGGACAACCCTGGAGACGCACAAGCTAATCCACACAGGTCAGTCTCTCATGAGGCAGGAGTTTGTTTCGCATTAAAGGTGATTTCACACCTGATAGTCCAGTAGACTCGGTTGGATTGGGGAGCAAATTTGCAACATTTGTTGCGTTTTCAGCAGCTGTGGTTCATTTTCACACTGTATTGTGTCAAAAGAGCCAAACCCTTCGAGAAACCTGTTTCCCTCATTGCCTGTGGTGGCGCTGCACGAAGTACCACTGAAGGAATCGGCACAAAAATCTCTGAAGAAGACACTGAGCGTAACTTCCTTCTTCAGATTTTAGCATTTGTAGGATTTCTCTTTTGTCTTTGGCAAAACATTGCTACCAATTTCTTTCACTGTTGCTAGACACACGTGCTTGTTTTGGTTCTGTTGAACCAGAATGCCCTGCGCTAATCAACTTCCTGCTCCAAAAGCAGGAAGTTGTTTGGCATTCTCATATGCAGAGTTTATTTTAATCAAACCTAGGTCTAAGTTTGTAGGCGGAGCAAGAGTTTGCTTTTTTGGTCTGCGTCAGATTTCGATTCCGGATTCACACCTCCCCAAATGAAGCAGATTTTCTAGGCAAACAAACTAGAGTTTGATTAAAGTGGACTAAACAGGGCTGGTGTGAATGCACCTTCAAAGCCACAAAAATTTGAGAAGAACGCAATTATTTTTGGTAAAAACTTACCATAAAAAAGAAAATTAACAAATAATATCTGTACAACAAAACAAGAAAGGTGAAGAGCTTTTATTATTTTGAGACTTCCTACATTGTTATAAAATGAAAGATTGATTGATCCATCTTTAAAATGTACCATTAATTAAAATAGTTTAGTGTTGTACAAAACACTTTATGTAGCCAGCATTTTACAGAGTGATCAACAGTGTCCTGAACTGGCCATTGTTTCATTGTTGCTGCAGTGGGTAAGACGTGGAAGTGTGAACATTGCGACAAGAAGTACCTGACGGAGTACATGCTGCAGAAGCACATCCACCTGACCCATGAAAAGGTGGAAGCCCAGTCGTGTCACCTCTGTGGGACCAAGGTGTCGACCCGTGCCTCCATGAACCGCCATTTGCGCCGCAAACACCCCGAGGTAAGCCCGGACGAGCCCCCGGGGGGATGATTATATGATCAGAGGTGGGTCATTTCTGCAGTTGCAGCTTAATTACTGCTGTAGGGGTGTTGTTCTTTCAGAAAACTGCCTTTTTCTTTTAGTTTGTATACTCCAGTTAACGATTAATTGATTAGTAACATAGTCATAATCGTTTCATCCCTAATTTAGTCATGTGTTATAAACTCAAAACAAGGACTTTTGTTTTGTAGTATTTTTAATATATACTTTCTCACTTTTACTTCAGTAGTTTCTTTAAGTTACTACTTTGTAGTTTTATTTGAGTAAAATTAGTTAAAGTAGTGCTGGTTTTACTTGTGTAAATTTTGCTCTGCTCTACACACTTCTCTGTATGACGGCAGTCAGACCTGACCTCACACCCAGACTCCTTGATGTAATCATTCCATTTTTTACCTGCAGGTAGCGCCAATGAGAATTGATGACTTTGATGATTTTCAAGAAAATTCAACAGTTACTAATTCCTCCATCAGTATTGTGCAGGTTTGTTTACCCTTGAGGATTATATGGAGATATTATGTCTCAGATCATAGAGGGACACTGGTTGGAGACAGAAAAACAAATCTGACTTGATCTGTTGCTGTTGTGCTTTTGTGAATGGTCTGGTCTGACAGCCCACCCTCTCCTTGGAGAAAGACGGCATCTCCCATGAGAAGCCTGTCCGGCCTAACCGGCACCCCAAGAAGAAGCAGAGAGTCCCAGCGGAACCAGAGCTCTCCGAGTCTGACGACTACAGCGATTTCACTGAGCCGAGGCACACGGCCATGCCCGAATTCAACACCGTCATCGTTGGCGAGGAGACGGAGACGAGCTCTGCTGTGCAGAGCATCCAGCAGGTAGATGTCAAGTTTTCATAAGAGACACCGCTTTAAGAGGTTGTCATTTTTAGAAGAAGGGAGGAGACAATGGGTTTTCCTTAAGAAGAAATAGATGCAACAATAATGTAGCTAGATTGCTATTGAATATTCGTCAGAAGGAAAACTGGAGTAATGTTCCTCTCTGTGATGTCATCAGTAAATTAGCTTGTCAATAAATTTGACGTCTGGTGTTTCAGGTTGTGGTCCTGACTGATCCCAACGCTCCATCAGCCCCCTCCCCTAGCAGCTCAGTCGGACTGACCAACATCACCGTCACACCAATCACCAGCCATTCCCAAGCCCAGTTCACCAGCCTGCAGCCGGTAGCCGTTGGCCACCTGACCGCCACCGATCGGCCCCTCACGTTAGACAACTCCATCCTCACCGTCACCTTCGACACCGTCAGTGGCTCCGCCATGCTCCACAGCAGACCGTCAGAACTTGTCCCGGAGACGGTGGGTCCTACCAACGGTGCAGCGCCCCAGTCTGTGGCCCACTTTATCAACCTCACCACTCTGGTCAACCCGATTAGCCACCAGCTGGAGGCTCCAACTCTGGCATGGAGGCCTGTTTCAGCTGCTGAGGGCAGCCAGGTCACCCACATGGATGGAGAACCTCAGGAGACTCAGAATCAAGGTCCAGATCCAGCCCAGAGCAACCCCACAGCCACCCAACAACAGCAGCAGCAGAGCAACTCCGCCCAGCAGATGTTCAGCTACTGAGTACTTACTGGAGGTGCAGGTCACCTCGCTTAGACATTGTTACATAGCAGATCTTTTTTCTTATCAGACTGATTTCCCTCAGATGCCTCTGAATCTAGATGAAGTGTACAGACTTGTTTTCCTTTTTTTATTTTAACAGAATTAAGTGGCTGCTATTGACAAAATAAAGCATGAAAGAAATGGTATGTTGACCCAGAACCCAGTGACATACCCCCTGTAGTCGAAACCAAAGCAATATTTCTCAGACATCCACTTGCCTTTTCCAGCCTTTCAAAGCATGCCTATTATTCAGATGAATCTGTATTGTAAAAAGTTAATTTCAAAGGAAGAACTTTATGTTAAAGTTCATTGATGAAATATTTTTTTGATTCATGTTAACTGTAGTTTTTGTTTATATGTAAAAAAAAAAAAAAAAAAAAAAAGTTATTTTTTTTTTAATTTTTTTTTGTTTGTTTGTTTTCTACCACAGAATTCAATACCACTGCATTACAACTTTGCAGTTGGTACTTGACTTTGCAAATTCATAAAAAGCAACAAAAGTAACCCTTCTGCATACCAACCCATTGGTATGTAGAAGATAAAAGTGAAAATGTGGGCTGAACTGTAGTTAAAAGGACAGGTCAATACAAAGGTTCTGAAGGTGATGAAGATTTTGTTAGCATGACCCTTTGAAATAATGACATCCCTCTTGATTTTCAGCTATTTATTGATCAACTTGGACATTCTACCTTTAAGGAACTGGTATTTGGAACAGTTAATTGTTTCATCCACCTTAAAGCAAGCTTAAAGCTTGGTGTTTTCTTTTCACTAATTGAAAATAAATTGGACTTTAATTTCCCCAGCAGACAACTCATTTTCGCACCAGGTATCTGGACATTTTATCCAGGTCTGAATGTTTTTATTGAAGGTTTCCATCTTATCACCATACTCTTTATTTTAGATAAATATGGAAGACAGTGAATTGTTGCCACATATAGACTAGTACACTATTACTAAAAAATTGTTATACATTCAGAAAATTATATTAAAATCCGAAGGAAATCGGATGAATTACAAATCACTTTTTAAGTTAAAAGCTCACTGAGCATGCGCAGAAATAACTTATTTACCCTGGAACACAAACATTAGCTTGTTATACCCCACTAGGTTTTCCCCATACACCTTTCTTCGTGCAAAAACAGGAAGTGCAGCATGTCAAAAAACACACGAAGAAGAAATATACCGTTCTTCAAAATAAAAGCATATTTTGACCACTAAGTGTCACTACTGGACCAAGGAAAAAGCAAGAAAATTCTAACCACCATACAACTCTTAGCCGTTAACAGTATCCCGTTTCCTAATGTCAATTTGGTATCATAACTTATTTTATCATTCAGTTTTAA
>CAEFZX010026064.1:0-110217 GCA_903066825.1 Alfaro cultratus
TCTATTTTTATTTTTAAAATCCTTTTTTCTTTTTAAAAATTACATCAAACAAATTTTTTTTTTTTATTTTTTAAAAAAAAAAAAAAAAAAAAAAAAAAAAAAAAAAAAAACACATTTTGGTTAATAGTCAAGATAGTCAAATTTTAATGTCTAGAATTTAAGACGCATTTATTTAAGACCTTTTAAGGATTTAAGCAGGATGAAAAGCTACCTGGAAGTATCTGGGAGAGCAGCAGGGGGCGCTGTGTCAGCTTCATTTCTGCCCTGCAGCTCCTGTATAACAACAAACTGCAGAGATTAGACTGATTCAGATTTGTTCCTGTGTGTGAGCCGGATCTTAAGACTTACCCGACTCCTGGCTGTGACCTGCTCCAACTGTAGCTTCAGCTGATCCAGACGGGACGCCTGGGTCTTCAGCAGCAACAGATCCTGCCGTCGCATCTACGGATGGACACACACACACCTGAAACTCAGTTTCAGGTCTTCGTTCTGGAGGCTTCAGTCTTAGTCTGTGTAAAATGTTCATGTTTTGTTGAATAATAAATCTAAAGACTATGTTCACTGTCAGAAATTATGGAAACTCAAAAAAGAAAAGCAACTTTTAAAATCTCTTCAGGGTTTAGTCATCAGAGACACAAGAGATAAAGTTTCAAAGCATTTCAAATAGAGCTGGGCAATATGGCTTAGAAATAAAAATCTCACATTTTTCTCATGCCAGATTAGATTTTAACCAACTTTTTTTTCGCCTTCAGATTCTTTACTAAAATAGAAATTACAACTGAGAGAAAACATTGTCACAAAGTTCAGTTGTACTAATAGAGTATCAGGGCGTGACTTTGTTTAGTCACGATAACAGAGTTGTAATATTAGCAGAATAAAGACGCAATTCTACTGGAAAAATGTCCAGTAGAACTGGTAATATTGTGACTTTATTCTCGTATTACTACAACTGTGTTCTTGTAATAGTATGAAAAAAAAACCTTAACCTGACCATCATAGTGTAGACCTGAAAGGCTTCAAAACCAGATTGTCAAAAAAGATGAAGGCCTTTGAAGTGGTTTTCATCGCTTGGAACTATGAAAAGCCATGAAATGCATTGGTGAAAAAAGAAAAAATAATCCAGATTTTCTAAAAATTTAAATCTTCAAAAACCAGAAGTTTGATTAAATTGATAAAAGTCCATTTTTCGCCCAGCCATAATTCCAAAATATGAAGAATCTTTTCAATCAGCAGAAATTAGTGTTCAAATGTTAAGCTGGTGACTGGAGGTGGCGTTTCCAACCTGCTCCCTCAGCAGTCTCTCTTCGTTGAGTCGTCTTCGTAGCAGAGACAGCTGCTGCGCCATCATCCCCCTCATCCACAGATCCATGTTGTACTCGCTGTGCTGCGGCCCGGACGCCTGCTGTCGGAGGTCGGTGTAGAGCTGAAGCAGCTCCTTGTGACTCTCCTCCGCCCGTCGCCCTGCAGCCTCCATCTCCTCCCACAGCGCCCTCAGACTCTGCTCCATCTGAACAAGCTGCTCAGAATCCATCCCTGCTGGTGGTGCTGGTGGTGGAGCTGGTAAAGGAGCCTCCTGGTAGAAAACATGACCGAACACAGAGGTCTGCTTTAAAAGCTGAAGGGATGCAAGTTATGGATTAATGAGTTAATCTGAAGTTAACTGATTTTAATCAATCAACTAAAGATTAATCAATAAGCGCCATTTTCTTAAAATCCTGAGTTTCTCTTGTATCAAGAGGACCGACCGAAGCTGACGCTGCTCCTCGAGTGTTTATATTTCAAAACAAATCTGCATAAAGAGCATTTTGTATCTCACACTAGACTCTGTTTAGCAGGGGTGTCAAACTCCAGTCCTCAAGTGGACTGGAGTTTTTAGATATGCCTCTGCTGCACCACCTGAATAGAATAATTAGGTCATTAGCAAGGCTCTGGAGAACTGATCTACACAAGGAGGAGGTAATTAAGCCATTTAATTCCAGCGTTTTGTATTTGTCTAAAAACTGCAGGACAGCGGCCCTTGAGGACTGGAGTTTGACACCTGTGGTTTAGACCGTTTCTCTTTCCCATTCTGGTATGGCCCGCCATCTTTATCCCTGTGTGAACTGACTGGCTAAGAACGACCGGCGGCACCCTCTTCTGGATGGAGGCCAAACTACAACACAAAAATCTCTAAGCGGACATTAGTTAATAAAACGGATCCAATTTTAATTTAAAACCGTTACCTGATAATTAATAGTAAATCTATTACTTGTTTGCATTCCTAAGTTGAACATTTGGATTATTTTTCTTTCCCGAGCAGATACCTGTGGGAGCATTTCAGCTGCCGGAGGGTGACTTTGGACCAACTCCTCTGCAGCGCCCTCTGCTGACTGGCTCTGAAGAGGCAAGAGGCTGTGGACTGAGGACAGACCTGGAATATCCACAATGTTGATCCCCAAAAGGAGCGAGTAGATACCAACTGGACGGTACCACGACAAACCTGATGGGAAAAACATAGAAGCATTATTATTTTATGTAGACTTCAAGTTCAGCTCCAAGGAAAACAAGAACTACCCTAGAAACAACTGTGATGCTAAGAAAACGAAGACGTGATTGATTCACACCAAATCGGATGATCAACGAAGTTCAGAGATCAGTTAGCATCAAGTAAAACTAGCTAAGATTCCCCCATTTCTTTTTTGGGAGAAATGGGACAATTATTTAAGCAGTAGCTGAATACGGATTTCCTTAAAGTACAACTTACTGAAGAGGAGGAGGAGGAGGAGTACGATGAAGAGTCTGGGGAGAAAACAAGACAAAACATTTCCAATCAGCTAAGTCTGATGTTAAATTAAATTGTTTTTAATTCTGAAAAAGAAACAATGGCTTGTCTGGGTTTATTTTAAGCCTGAGCTTTCAGTTTGTCACCATACATTATATTATTTAACAGGAAATTATGGAACCAAGATTAGCCCACCAAACAAAAACCATTGCATTAACATTGAGTTTGTGATCTTCAGAATTCGCTTCAATATAGCAGAAGAAGAAACGCTTATGGTTTAATCAAAGTTCTCTAGTTGTTGATGGGATGCAATCAAACATCTTACTTGCTTAAGCGGGAGGACGAGCTCATGTGACTCCATCGTCTGTTGATCCATCTGAACATGCAGCCTGAGGACACAAACAGATCCAGGATCAGCTGCAGGTCGAGTTAAATGAGACGAGATTCAACATCAATAAAGTTCTGCTAAAACAAGATGCACAAACTCCACCCCGCAATGCCTACGAAAAGCTCTTCAATTGCTGCAATTATGAAGGATTTTAATCTTCTTTGCGGCGATTCAGATTGTGTAAATGTGGCTGATGTTTGAGAGGTGGAAACTAATCCACAGTCTGATTCTGGTGCATCTTATTTCAAAACACACATACACCGCAGGACCACTACAAGGGTCGGGGTCTAACACCACCTACAGACAGCTAGCTAGAAAAACAAACGACACACATGGCGACTGTAACCTGCAGAGTGTCCACCTCTCAGTGAAGCAGAGAAAACCAGCTGGGTAAGAAGCCACAGAGCTGCTGCTACAGAGGCAAATGTTAGTCAAACTGAATCAGAGCGATAATCACAGAAATTAGGAAGCTTTTACAGAAATACTCTGGCCGTGTCAGCTGCAGCTGCTTAAACTGAAACATTTCTGTTCATTAATAAATCAGAAACAGAGTTCCTGTTTGAGCAGCTGCTCTGAACGTCGTCTGCAGATCCCGCTGCCAGTTTTACTGAGTGAACCTGTGAAAACTGCAGCGCTGCACATGAACTCCAACAGATTGGTAGACCAAGAGGAGGAGGATGACGAAGAGGAGGAGATGTCCAGCTGGGAGCGCTGCTTCTCCTTACAGTCGTCACCTGTTGACGTCGACACCGAGTTAAAACGACAAACACGGTCAAATGTAATTTGGTGTTTTAATGACCTATTCGTCCGGTTCTTTAATCAAACATGAAGCAGGATAATTCTCAAAAACAAGAACTTGATTCACAAGTTTAAATTTACTGTCGATTTTCTATTATTATTCAGAGGGGTAATGCGGGATCTTTGGAGAGGCCATTGCAGAAGCTAAAATTAGCCTGATTTATTTATTCCAAAGCCATCCTAGATGTGCGTTTGTGACCATTGACCTGCTGGAACACCCAACTGTGTCCAAGTTTAAACCATCCAGTTGTTTATCGGAGTTGAAGTTTTAGATTTGAAGGTAGTCCCGCCTCCTACATCATTTCAGCATGATTCAGCCAACACCATGCTTGACAGTCAGTAAAATGTGGCATGGTTTAAGGGTCTTAAATTGACTCTGACCAACCTTGTTTTTTGTATTGTGGAGCAGAATCTTTTTAGGGTTTATACAGGTTTCACAGACTCAAATCTAAGACTTTTTAAGACTATTATGAATGGGATTTAAGAACTCCATCATGACAGAAATGCACAAAAGCAAAATTGTGTAAAAATAAATTACATGGGTTGACAACAGATGTGAACCAATGGTGAAGACGAACATAAATGTGCACTTACCCATAATGGATGTATAAAAGTGAGCTAGCATTGCCCTTCCTAGTTGGCTTAGATAGTCACAGAATGTAGTGGGGGAGGAAAAAAAAAAAAATAAATAGTAAACTACATAGAGCATGAGACTAAATAGTCCTGCCACAACAAAATTCTAAATTTAAGACCTGCGATTGACATATTTAAATACAGCTTATCGTCTTTCAGTGAATATAAGGCATTTTAAGGCTTTAATTTTGGATGCATGAATTTAACACTTTTTAATGAGGCATGGAAACCCTGTTTCTGGATCAGCATCCCCTGCAGCACATGAAGATGGTTATTCCAGCTCTAGCCAGGCTTGCGCCTTGGTGGTTCCCAGGTTGCTCCTTAACTTCCTCAATATCTTTTCATCGGAGGGAGATATGTTTGGATCAGATGGTCAAACACAGATGTGTGGGTGTGCCAACAGAACTGCAACCCCAAACACACAATAAAATTTTGCAGGAAATAAAAAATTTAAACGGACTCCTCAACTTCTGCAAAGAAGAGTGGTGAGCCAGAAAGATGGTGAAGGTTATAAATCATGAAACCCTCAAAAACATTTTTTCAGAAGAAATTACAAAATGTCTGGATCATTTATGAAGTGAGTGAAAACAGTGACTGTTAGCATGAGATCTCATCTGAAACAATTCCAGCATTCCACTTTGGACTTCGGTTTAAAATAAAACGGCCAAGTGGTTGTATAGATAGGTTTTTCTCTCTATTAAAACTACTCCGTAGCCTTTAGCTTCCAGAACAATTGATTCCTGCAGACCTCTTGTCCTGATTGCGTGACATCCTGCAGAGTTTAATAGAGAACCTTTTGAATGCGCGCGATCCCGCAGCTGCAGGTGCTTGGACCCGTTTGACTCACACAGCGATCCGACGGGATGAAGCTCCTCCGGGTTGGCTTCCTTCAGAGCCATGACTCCGCTGTCCCTGGACCGAGCTGTAGCACAGGGAACAGAGACCTCAGAGACATCAACGACGTGCGCGTCTTCTGAGGTCGGGAGTGGCTGCAGGTGTAGCCACAATTTGCATTTCACCGAGGAAACAGCCAAAGTGAATGTCTGAGCCGAGTTATTTGTTGGGTTTTAGAGTAAGCTGAGTGTTTCCGCCCCCTCCACCGGCTAAACACCAGAATGGGTGAGGAAGAGGAGGAGCAGACCTGTGAAACCTATCACCTTCAGACATTCTTTACCTCCACGCCTGTTGGGCTGTGAATGTGAGGAGGGCTGGAACGCCTGCCAGGTGAGCTGCAGCGCAGACGCGCAGCGGGCTGCGGCTCTCCTGACAAACGGCAGGGAGGAGGTCAGCCACAGCTGCAGTACATCTGGAAGAGCCGAGTCAAAAGAGATGAAACGGGAGTCCTGCGGCGGCTTCAGTTCAGCCTTCCTCGCAGAGGCAACACGGGAAGCCGATTTACATACTGATTAACACAAAACACGAAAGCGCTGCAGCAACAATTTACTCCAAACCTTCAGAGGCTTCAGTGTCAAAAAGGGAAAAATCACTATGAAAAAGTCTCCACTTTTAAACATAGTTTCTAAACTAAGAGAGTTTAAACAGAATATGGATGCAAATTCCACCTGATTAACTGGTGGAACTTGAACTAACGCCTCTCGCAATAAACAATTAATTAACTGCATGATAAGTTAAAAAGAGCTAAATAATTTCCATTGTGAAGATTAATATTTTTCGAAGGGCAATATTGTTTACAGAGACAAACCATAAATAAATGTATTTCATTCATGGTTTTGGCAATAAGTGGTTTTTAATTTCTGTTTTATTTGTCGTTTCTGGTTGCGTTTTTTGGATATTTAAAATATCTTCCAGTTTCTGTGTTTGGTGTTATTTACAAAAATCCAAGTTTATTGGTCTGTCAGAGGGCAAACTTGCATCATCATGTTATTATCAATACATTATTTGAAAATTGCTTCAAAACAATATTATTGTTTATTGAATAATGTTGTTGCCATCACAACATGTTACAGTCACAAACCTACACACATGTTGAACTGGTACCTGTTAACTTTGCTGTTAAGTATTCATTTTTAAATCTTGACTTTAACTTCCAGGGTTTAAATAAAGTAATTCCAGCTCAAGCCAAAGGACCTTCTATCAAAATCTACTTTTAGTTGCAAGGACCAGATATAGAGCTACAGGGCTGCTGCACCTAAACTGTAGAATGATCTGATTTTGTTACCTTGACTCAGGTCTGGATTTATTTAGAAACCATCTAAAGACACTGCTATGCAAATGTTTTAATATTGGCATTTCTGATTACTTTTTTTTATCTGTGAATGCCACTATATAAACAAACTTTAAATACTTGCTACCCAATTTATTTTAAATGAGAATGCGACAACTACTTCAAGTAAAGTCAAAGATTGCATGAAGAGGAAGCCCCGCCCTCTCACCTTCCCTGCTCCTGCGACCTCTGTAGTAGATGGTGGAGGTTTCCGTCTTGGTTTCCTTGTCAGATTTTGGCGCGCTTGGACAGTCACGGTCTTTATAGCAAAGCCTGCTGAGCGCCTGGTCAGAGTGTTTGGCACAAACACTGTCTGAACCAATCAGATTGCTGCTCTCACTGGCTATGGTAGTGCTTTCTGAGATAGAGATAGAGACCAGATGAGCCAGCAGCAACTTTTTTTCAGCAGAGATGAATCTGTTTTTGCAACTCAAGTTCAAATGATGAAGGAAGTTTGCGTTTCTGATCCGAGCAGGAACCTACCTTTGGGATCTGCATCCTGGTCCAAACCTGAGGAGGAGGAGCAGAGCGTTAAACGCGGTCCAGATTTATGATGATGAAGACGTCAAAGAGGAGGCAGCGGGATTACCCCAGAAGGTTTCGACCAGCGTGCTCTCCTGGATGGAGGACTCGTCCAGCAGGGAGGAGATCAGGGAGGCGTCCGACGCCACGCTGTTGACGCTGCTGTTGTGGAGGAACTGGCCGACGGCTTTCTGAGGAGAGCCGACGAGGAGCGACTCTGAGCAGGAGGCCGAGTGCCGCTGGGAGCGACGGGGCCCGCCGCTCCTCCAGTTGGCTCCTCCCCCGACGAGGGAGGAGCTGCCGCGAGGCGGAGGGCAGCGGTCCAGCAGGCCACCGTCGAGCCGCAGGCTGCGCCTGGACATGAGGGAGGAGGGGGTCCGCTGCTCCTGCTCGGAGTCCGACGGCGATGACGAGTAGCAGGAGCTGAGGAGGAAAAAGTTAGAATGAGTCAAGAGAGGTGGTCTGACAACTGGAAACAGGAATCAGGAAGGTGATTGAAAACTCAAGCTAAAGAAGGAGCAGCTCTGTGAAGGGGCTTCCATTTATCGTATCGCTTATCATTTATCATGACAAATTTCGGTTTATCGTCTTGATGAATTTCAATTAATGCCGAATACAAAAAAAATGACAGTATTATTGTAAATGTTTCTTTTACTTTTTTTTTTACCGTTTGTTCCACAAAAGCATCAATAAATAGCAGTGAATTCAAAAAGATAATTAAATGCAGTGTGCTAATTAAACTGCTGTGCAGTTTAATTAGATAAATCTCATTTTGTCCCAAGTGTAAGTCGTCAGTGCCGCCCTAGAGAAACTCATTTCAAATGGGAATGTTTTTAATAGACAGTTCTTATGTTTGTGGTGAAATGAAGTCACAGCTATACAGTTACCCTGTAAAAAGAAGTAGTTAAATTTTTATATCTGAATTTTCATTGTCACAAATGTACCAGAAAATATCACGCTAAATTTCAATGTCCACATTGCCCACCAGTCATCATATTAACTGAACTAAAACACTTTTTACTTCAAAAAATAGAAATCACTAATGAATTTTAAATAATTGATTAAAAAGATTAAATAAGAAAAATAATCATAATTTCAAACACCTTAATTTATATCAACTGTATACATTCTGTAATTAATTTTAAATATTAACTATAACGTTATCCTGTCATGTGTGTTCGTGTGTAAAGTAAACTGATCTTTTTGTGGCTTGGTTTACTCCCGCTGCTTCTGTGTGAATATTTACAGGCAATTTACCAGTCAGAAAAGCTGACTCTGAGTTTACAGGTATGTTTTGTGCTGCAACTGAAACACCTTTAATCTGAAAATCTGATCGCAGTATTTTAAAAAAACAAAACAAAAACAAAACCCAGCAGTTCTGATCAGAGACTGGGTTCAAGAGCTGATCAGCCTCGGCCTGACTACAACAAATCCCTGCAACCTGATCTCACACTCTGACCTACATACAGACACATGAGTGGAGGATACACACAGGTCAGTCCAGCCCCAGCTCTGCAGCTCTTCGTCTTCCTCCCCCATTACAAGAGACACACACATACACATTGCAGCTCGCACATCACAAAACCACACAGATGAATAATGACATGCTGCGTGTGCTGCAGCGGCTCAACTTTGCCTTTAACCTGCCAAACACTTCCTGGACCTGTTGAGCTGATTAGACTCCGCCCACAAACACACACAGGTCAGGTGGAAGGAGTCCAATAGGGAAAGCCTGAATGAAAAAGCTGCTGAAGCCCAAAGAGAAACTTTAAAAGACCTTCAGGAAGTCTCTAGAACCACCAATTAAGACCACTTCAAAAGATGATACTGGATCAAAACAAGAAAAATATAGAACACTGAGTCAGGAGCTGAAAACTGGGCAGCTAATAATATGGCAAACAGTTGAGTCACAATTAAAAGAACAACAAAAATCAGCAGAGATATTTGCTAAACCTGAATTGTGTTTTTTTATTTTTTTTTGTCTTTGATGCTGAACCCAACAAATTAATAAAGTTACAAAAAAAGCGCCTGTTTGTATGATTATTAAAATGATTTTTGGTTCCAGAGATTTTTTTTCCTGAATATGTTTTGCTGATGATAAAAATAATAATAATAAAAAAAACTCAAGATTTAAATTGATTATTTGAGACGAGTCTCTAAATTACAAGTAGTAAATCAGAGTTTTTAAGGTTTCTGTGAAAAGAATAATCCTCTTTTAAAACTATGATCAGGCTGGATCGTTGTTTTCCATGTCTAAAATATTTAAAAGTTCAATTTTAGACATTTGTGTTTTTTCCCCTCGTAATTTAAACCGACACAGGGGAATTTAATTAAAACGTTCGTCTTCCAGCCAATCAGCGTGGAGAACGGGGAGACTGACGTTGAAACAAGCCAATCATACCTTGAAGAGGGCGGAGCCCCGCGAAAAACAAACTGTTAATATTTGCCCCTTTGCTTTTGAGGGAAGACGGTAAAGAAAAAACAACGCAAAACATGTAAAGTTCTTACAAAATAAAATTTAAATAAAGTGACAGAAAAGTTTTACCTTCAGCAGAGTCACGCAACTTTCGGGGGAAAAAAACGAAAACTGAGCGGACCAGAACGGCTACTAGCTAAACCCGGACCGAAGAACACAGATTTTCATAACAAATGAATAGCGGTTAGAACTCGGACTGGTCAACTATGCTGCTAAAGCCCGTTGTCAGGGTGAACCACCTGAAAATATGAGATGACAGTAAATTTAACTCAGTCAGTCATCGATTCGGCACCGTAAAAGCTGCTGTTTTTATAACTACGAGTCTTATCACCGCCCCCCGTGTGCCAGGATACAGTATCAGCTCCGGGGATACCCGAAGATCGTATATAAACCTGAAGATAGCTCACACCTATTGAAATTACCCAGGCTGGCAAATCACATCTATGGCGTTTATTAAAGATTTAAATCTTAATATGTGGTCAGCGCAGAATATTACCACTTAATGTTACTATTATATAATATAATAATATGTATAAAATTGAAAGAATATATGTGATATGTTGCTGGGAGTAAACAAAAAGCGTGATTTAATCTCTACAAGTCAAAGCCTCAGACGGAGATGGTATTTGTTTGGAGTGAGCCATCTTTCCACCAAATTTTGTCAGCTTGGTGAACCGGATGTAGAGAGACGTTTCCGGCTCAGACACGGTTGCACGTGTGTTTTGGGGGCTCCTTGTCGCTTAGGTAGGTGCTGGCATGTCCGTAAAGTTTTTTGATTTATGTTGTTAGTGTGTGTTTTAGTTTAACTGACAACAGGTAACTTTTATTTCCCACAACTCTTATTAAAGTGATCAGTTATTACTTACAGTCCGGATATAAACAGACAGTAAGGAGCACATGCTTCTCTCTGTGTTTACACCGAGCTATACAGAATTAAACGGATTAATGGGTTGTTTTTTTAACTGATTAGAAATGCTTCAGACGTAGTTGAAAGGATTATTTGATTTATTAAACGCACTGGACAAAAATCGTGTCTGATTAACGTGAAACTAGACCGGTAATAGTATTCTGCTACCGGTTTAATAATTAAATTCAAATTATCAACACATTATTGATTGTATGTTGGTTTCTCTTTTTTTCCGTCCATCTGTGAACTAAACCCACTAAGTTGTTCCCCCTTTCCGAACTCATAAAAAAAAAATCTAGTCAGTTTCACTCCTGGCTTGATAATAAAATGTTAGACTAGGGGATTTGTGAAGTGGAAGAAATGTGTGTGTTTTTTTTTTTATTTTTTATTTCTTACAAATAAAACTGAAATGTGTGGCGTGCATTTGTATTCACTGACCTACAGCTACTAAAACATTCAAATGAAGTGTGTTGAACTGAAGCTCAGTTTTATGTGTGAATGTGATTATGTTTGTGTCTCCTTCATATCAGAAGTCATCATGACGTCCTTGGCTCTTCAGCTGAAGAGGCTTGCACTGCCTCAGAGCGATCCCAACCTGCTGAGGCGTAAAGATGTGGCCTCGCTGCTCTTTGATCCCAAAGATGCTGCCACCATGGACAGGAGCACCTTCTACGCCCTCGGTGAGTCTGAGCCTGAGCCAGACACGGAACCACTTCCTGTTCTCCCTCTTAACAACGTCTCTGTTCTCCGCTCTTGTCCAGGCTGCACGGGTCTGGAGGAGCTGCTGGGAATTGAGCCGGCTTTCCTGGAGTTCCACGACACCCTGTTCAGCCCCGCCTCCATGACGCTGGAGCGCAGCGTCCAGTCCAAAGAGGTCAACGAGAAGCTGGACGCCGGAATCTCGCTCTTCCTCACGCGGCTCTGCCCGTACTTCCTGCTGAAGCCAGCTCACAAGTGCATTGAGTGGCTGGTTCACCGGTATGTTGCTCTGCTTCACATCACACCTGAGTCAGCCTTTTCCCTGGAGCAGACGCCAAACTGTGACTTTTTTAACAATTTCTTACAATTTCTGACACTTTTACGACGTCAGTCTCCGAGTGTATTTCTCCGTTTGGACGCAGAAATACTTTATTTGTTTGTGTTGCTTCTAGTTGTTACTTGTGTTCCCACTGACAGCTAGAACAACAAACGTTCATTTTCTTTGCTAAATTGAAGTTTTGCAGCGTTTTCATAGCCAAAGTGTTGGGAAACAGCCAGGACCGTTCCATCTCAGGAGCAGAAACATGTGGAAGTTTTGAAATTGCAGGGTTTGTGTTAGATTTGTACAAACTGCATAATCAGTATCTTCCATCTTCAACTTCCACTAAAAACTGATCTCAAATATGGAGGATTCATCCTGCCAAAATCGACTATAAGTAAATAAATAAATGAGGAAATAAAACTGTAGATAAATAAATATATTCTGAGATAAATATATGTTTTTATTTGCTTAATAGTTTGTATTTTTGGCGGGATTGGTCCTCTTTGGTATTCTTAAAGGCAAAGTGTACAATTTTAACTTGCTGCAAGCTTAGGGTGTGATATATTTTAGTTTTAGTGTTACAAGCACTAAAGCTTCCAGCAGAGTTTCTGATCGGAACTCTTCGGGTTCTTATCCAACACCTGGTTCTGACCCGTTATCGACTCGCGGATGAGGTAGAGGTTAAGACGTTCCGGACTCATGTTGGTGTTGTGTCGTTCAGGTTCCACGTCCAGCTGTATAACCCCGACAGCCTGCTGGCCTGCGCGCTGCCGTACCACGACACCAACCTGTTCGTCCGAGTCGTGCAGCTGCTGAATCTCAAAGAAGCCACCAACCGCTGGAACTGGCTGCTGTGCTTACAGGTCCGGATCCATCCTCCAACAATCTCTCTGGTTCTGGTTCTGCTCTGTGTGGATTTAAAACGTCTTGATGTTGCAGAAACCGGGCGTGCCGCTCTCTAGAGGGACTCTGATCACACACTGCTACTCAGACCTGAGCTTCATGGACTTCATCTGCACCCTGGTGACACGGTCCATCCAGGTGACCTCACCGACACGCGACGCCTCTGAAAGAGCAGAGGTTTGCCCTTCCGATATAAGACGAGCTCTAACAGGTCTCCGTTCTCCTCCTCAGGCATACTCTGGACACTCTGAAAGCTTCTCTCAGCTCCGAGTCATCTTCTCTTTCTACGCCTGCACCATCGTCCCATCTCTGGATGCTGTGGACAAAATCTCTGACGCCATCATCGCCAAACTGCTACCATATGTCCAGATGGTAACCAACTGAACACACAGTCAGATCCTTTTTTTAAAGGAGTACAGCTGCATAAGTTTCCATCCTCTTGTTCTTGACATGAGTGTTGTGATGTGGAATGTTTTGTGGATAAATTCATCTATTTCTGTTATTAAGTGCTGCTGAAAGTTCTTGAAAGGTTTTTGTTTTTACAATTCAAGGCAACCAACATTGTTGTTGGTTAGGGATGCTCTGATATGAAAATTTTAGCCCTTATTGATATCCAATATTAAAATTGCTGTTACGGCCGGTAACCAATATTTTCCGATATTATTATTATTACATATTTCTCTACGGTTTTGACACCTTGGTGGGGGTGGGGGGACAACGAGAAACAAATAGTAACAAGATTAAAATAAACATTGGTTGGTAATACTGGTCCAGTTTTATTTATTTGATTGATACCAATGTGTTAAAAGATGACTATTATCGGCTAATACTGGTGCTAGTGCCGATATATTGTGTTTCCCTTCTGGTTAGTGATCATAATTGAGTGGAAATAATATAGTAGAATAAATAATAGAATACGAGAATACATTTAAATATATGAAGAAAAAAAAATTAAAAAATTACGAGTGGGTGAAAATGTCTGACTGGAACTGTGGTCCTGTTTTAATGAACCGGTCTCAGCCAGGTGGTACTCTTCTGTTCGCTAACTCACTCCGTCTCAGGATATGATGTCATTGTTAAAATAATAAGATAAGCTGAGCAGGTTAACTAAGATCGAGTCCCGTTTGTTGCCTGATCGTCTTTTCAGGGTCTCAAGTCGCCCCTGTTGGACTACAAAGCCGCCACCTACATGATCGTGTGCCAGCTGGCCGTGAAGGTGGTGATGGAGGCCAGTCTGGTCGACAGCCTCGCCGTGCACGTCAGCAAGTCTCTGCGCAAAGAGCCCGTTCTGGCCAAAGAGGGTCTGGGCTGCCTCATCGTACTGCTGCAGAACCAGAAGGAGGGCTCGGTCGGACCCAGGTACCCCAGAGGTGGTTCGGGTGTTGATTGTTGTGCTCAGTGCAGGTGTGGTCTCTCCTTAACTATGTGTTGCTTTTTTGCTTAGGGCGCTCAAGAGTCTGTGCTCGATGCCAGAGCTGGTTTCCACGCTGCAGGTCATGGCGGCGAGCCACGATGTTGGCCCTCTGCTGGGGTACATGCTCCCTCAACTGGTCCGCGGTTTGTTCTGCAGCAGCTCAGGTGAGACTGTGAACATTTTAGGTGTCAACGGTGTAGCCATGTGATAACTGGGATCAAAGCTTGACAGGTAATCTCTGTAACAGATGAGAAAGGGGCAGACAGACTCAACGTTCTGGAGTCCATCCTAAAGTCTGTCCCGCTGACCAAAGACTTGGACCGAACCGTGGCTCAGTAAGGCTCCTTGGTCTTGTTTCATTTTACACTTTCTTTTACACAAGTGTTTTAGCATTTTGGCTTTCCTTGATATAATGATATAATTTGAATGGACACTTATATCTGAGGTTTTTAAACTTGTTTTTAAGAATTCAATATATAAATGGTAAATGGACACATTTAAACACCGATATGCAGGATCTGCATGCAACATGTATAATACCATATATAATAAAAATATTTTCCATTCCCAATAAAATAGCCTTATTTGTTAAAGTAATTTTCAAAAGTTTTTACTGAAAAATGTTAGTCATATCCCTCTGGAATATTCTTGTATAACAATACGATAGCGATGTAGCATGTTGTGTCATTGCCACATGGTGGGTATCATCATTTAAACTTCCATTAAACACCACATTGGTACAGAGCATTAGCAATAGCTTCCACTAAATACTATCTGTTTGATATCATATCTTTAGATGGAAGATTTAGAACCAGAAGAGACTTCTTCAATCTGAGTCCTAATTTTAGAACTCCCAGCATTATTTGACCTGTTTTTGTTTCTACTCCAGTCTCCTCCTGGAAGAGTATCTGAATCAAACCGCTCTCTCTGCTGAGGACATGTCGTCCCTTGACCAGCGCCTGCTGCCTGTGGTTCGACTGTTTGAGGCCAGGTACTGCCGAGCGCTGGACGCCGTCCTCGCTGGTCACGTGACCGACAGCGGTGACCCGCAGCAGAAACGTCTCTTCCACCAGTTCCTGACTCTGTTCATGAGCAGTGGGAAATTCCAGGTTAAAACAAATATTCCAAGTTTTTCTCTTTTTTAAAAAAATAAATAAATAAAACACACAGATAAATTCGGATTCTCATGGAGAGAAAAGCTTGTCTTTACTTCCTTTCCGACAATTTCTGTCAGATTTTAGAGGACTCGGACACGTCGCTGCTCCTCAGCCTGAAACACCCTCAGCCTTCGGTCCGAGTGGCGGCCGTGGATCATCTGATGAGCATCGTCACGTCTGAGCAGGTACAGCTGGAAAATGTATTAAAAATAAACGGCGAGGAGGATTCACGATGCCTGACCGTCTTGTGTCTCCTTCGAACAGCAGCAGAGCTTGGATGAAACGTTCTTGAGAGACGCCGTCGCAGAGCGCCTGAAGGACGACGTTCCAGAAGTGGTCACTGCCGCTCTCAGGGTTCTGAAGGTCAGTGGGATAAGTCCTTCTTTAGTCCATCGCTGTGTGGTGCCTCTGCTCACTGTAGTTGTTTATTTTGGGGTGGGGTTTTTTTGCAGATGCTGCTGGATGTTTTGGACCCAGAGGATGTGGTGTCATGGCTTCTGTCCCTGCTGCAAAGAGTTCATCCACCAGCTCAGCAGTGGTCAGTGAACTAAACGCGTGTCTTCCTCCAGAAGGTTTCCCTGTCGGATTATAAAACTTCAGACAGCTGACCACTTAACTCAAATTACTTAAGTAATTGAGTAATTTGTCAGTTATTCTGACGATTAATCAAGTAATTTAATTTAAAAAAAAGTCTCGTTCTGTAGTTGCTAATGTAGAGAAAATGCTAGTAAACAATGCCGTTAATTTTTTATTAACATTTTTATTAAATACAGTACGATACAAACATCGCCTTTAGTCTCAAGTTTGAATTATAATTTCTTTTCTAAAGTACAGATGACACTAACTTTTACAAATTAAAAAGTAAATTTAAATTTAGGCATTAGTAAACAATTTATTTTATATTATACTTCACTTTCAGTCTCAAGTTAGGAATCGTTACAGCCCTACTTTGTCACCTCCCACAGGATGCCGGTAGTGATGGAGGCGGTGCGTTTGCTGTCCGACCCCCGGCTGGGAAAGGGGGACGCTGAGTTTCTGCAGAAAACGGGCTGGAAGCTGCTGCCCTTCCTGGTGATCACCTCGTCCGAGGTGGGAATCGCCCACTCCATCGCCCGGTCCTCCATCTTCTGCCAGCACCCGCTCACTCTGAGCTGGGCTCAAGGTAACCGACCCGACAACTTCCTGTTTGAAAGTTTTAAAATCCTTGGACTTTTAACAACAAAAGTTTTGTTTGCTTCCCATCAGAGCTCCAGAATGTGACGAAGAAGAGCTCTCACCCCGACTTCGTAAGCATGGCCAACCAGCGTCTGGTCGCCACGCTCACCAAGAACCTGACCAGCATGGAGCACTTCTCCAAACGGGATGCCGTGAGTCGCACGTCTGAGCGCAGAGCTCTTTGCGAATCCGGTTTTTCCGACGGGAACGTTCACGGATGCATTTGTGTTGTGCAGCTGGAGAAACTGGTCCTGCTGGTGGAGCAGCAGCGGGGCGCCGGGCTCAGCGGGAGGGCGTCCTTCCTGGTTCTGACCCAGACCCTGCTGCTCAGCCTGGGGGATCTGAGCGAGACGCAGCACCTGCTCACCGCCCAGAGGGTCTACACGCTGCTGGAGCCCCCCCTGCTGGACGTGATCCGAAGCGACAACGCCCAGGTGAGTTCTAGCTCACAGGAAGTCCAGTCAGCTGAGTGGAGTCGCCCCCTTTCCTCTTTCCTCACCGTCGTTCACCTTTGCAAAACTTTTCATTTGTGCCGCTATCGTTTTAAAGATGTTGATAAATGTTTCCAGAGGTCATCGACGATCAACCAGCCACCTCTACAATTACAAAAATCAGTCAAATTTGGTGTTAGTAAACCGTGCTACAAATATTTTAGCTACACTAACCAAGACAAACGAAGCAAAGTCAATTTATTTTACTGTGTATAAGTTTTGTTTGATGTTGTTAATGTGAGGGGGAGGGCTTATGAAAACTTTTTGTTTTTAAAATCTTAAAAACATTGACACAAACAAAAAAAAATGCTGCCCAATCATAGCACGGTTGATAGCCGTCATATGTCGTTTGATTCTGTAAACGTGGACTGGCTAGTTGACCTTTGATTACCTCTGGAAACATTTATTAACGTCTTTAAAATGACACCGGCCCCAAAAATATTTGCTGCACAAACCAATTTGGTTCAGTACAAAGAAGGTGGTGGGGCGCCAACTTCCCTCCAGGTAGTCCAGGTGTGTTGTGGGAAACGTAGACTGCAGTTTGCTCCTCTGTGACATCACAGGAAGTCTCGTGTCCCCTCCCGATGCCGCCCACCTTCTCCGAAGCCCTGGGCGACTACCTGAGCCGATGCGAGCAGCAGCCGGAGCAGCGTCTGGATTGGGAGTTTGGCTCAGTTCTCATCGCTCTTCTCAGGGACTTCATCTCCTCGCTCAGGTGTCACGACACCTCGTTTAAAGGTAAAAAAAAAAAAAGAAAACATTTGTAACTGTGATGTTTGGTGTGATTTAAGAGCTTTGAATAGGCCGGTCACATGTCTGTGTTACAGGTGAGGCCTGGTGGAATCCGGAGAAGATGGACGCCAACACCTGCTGCTACCTGGGCCTGATCTGCCGCCTCTTCAGCATCATCATCGGCGGCGCCGCAGAGGGCCCGGTCGCCGGCAGCTGCAGGGTTCTGATGAAGCAGCTCATCCAGGTCAGTCGTGCAGAGCAGGGATGTCAAAACTCGTTCTCATTTTGTGCCAGAATGTATTGATAAAACTGCTTAAATATTTCTGCATTGGATAAGTGCTTCCTAAAATTAAATAATATTGAACATCTTTCCACATTGATCAGTCCCTCCAGAATTTCATGATTGTTTTTGTGATTTTTGCTATCATATTCGCAGATTTTGTGGTGCTAACTTAGAAATATCTGCAAGAAATAGTGCAACATATACACTTGCATGCTCATGATCGATCCCAGACTAGCACTTGACATTGAGTTGTGAAAGCAAGAAATACTGCCACCTGCAGGTTGGAGGTAGAAGTCGCGGGTTTGACCACATCTGAGGAAACTTTTCCATAAACTCAGTTATGTGAAAAAATGTGGGAATCTGTTGATTTTTATGTGAATTTCTGCAATCACAGAATCACAAAAAAATAAATAAATACAGAGATAGATTGATTGATGTGTTTTGGAGCTCTGAGGGCCACATTAAATGCTTCGCCCGGACGGATTTGGCCCCCGGGGCCTTGAGTTGGACATATTATGGAAAGTAATTTCTTTAGGTGCAGTGTGATTAAAAAAAGAGAGTTCAATGATTACACGTCTCCATCAGGTTCATCTCCAGGAGGCCACCATACTCTTCAGGTTCCTGTGCCTCATCTGGGGATACAGCAGTAACCACGGAGACCAGCTGGACGTGAAGGTGGGCGCCGTCCTGCAGACCAGATCGCTGTACATGGGCCGGGCTCTAATGGAGGTCCAGCCGGCCACCATGCTGAATGAGCTGGCAGCTCCGGACTCACCAGGTGAGGAGCGGTTGCCCTGCAGGTTTGATTTATTGTTTTTTTTTTCTTTTTTGGGGGATGGAGGGGGAGTTCATCTACTCTCTTTGTGTCTCCTTGCCCCAGTCTTCCTGTCCTTGGTATGCTGTCTCAGATCTCCAGTCCAGGAAGTCCGGAGGGCCGCCCTCTGCACCTTGCAATGCCTGTCGGGAGCCAGCAGCTCCCCCTTCCACCCAATCATAGAAAGGCTACAGAAAACCTCAGAGGAGATCATCACTGACCCGTCGTATCTGAGCATGGTGAGCTTTTCTGTCTCTAAACGCGGCTCGCTCAGGATTCGTAAGATATCCTTGAAAACTTGACAAGGATTTTCAAGGTTTGGAACATGCTAGATTTCTGTATGTAGTCCTTGAAGGTGCTTGGTATTGTTAGCTGGACAGTTTTGTAATAAAGCTGAAATAAAAAATCTAGGAGGAAAGACTCCTCACTGAAAGGCAAGTTATTATTTATATTGTGTTATGACATTTAATGTGAACAGAAGGGTCATTTATCTTAACAAAAACAGATTTGTTTAGCTTAAAGAACATTTATTAACTCAGTTAGTGAGTTATTGATCTCTGTGACTCAAATAAAGGTGGTTTTATCTTTTAGATGTTAAAGTTATTGAAATCTGAGGATTATTGTTTTGCTATATGAGTGTTTTGTTCTCAAACCAAACTGAGACCAACAGTCGGGTGTACAGCGTGCGTGAGAGAGAGTTTTCCAAACTTTTTCCCTATTGTAAGACTTTAATAATAATAGTAATAGTGTATGAAACCATGTGGTCCCTGGAAAAGTTTGAAAACTTAACGTGAAAATGCTTAAAAAGTGCATTTGTGGGGAAAAGTGTGCGAACAGACTGAACCTGCACCTTAAATTGCCTAGACCAGTAATGAGTATTTGTTGCCTTCAGGTTCTCGGCGTTCTTCACGTCGAGTCTTCGTCTGGCAAAGTGAAGTCGCAGCAGGGGAAGCTACAGGACGCGCTGCATCAGCTGCTGAACTCCGGCTGCCCAGCGTACACCGCCACCGCCCTGCTGGAGGCCCTGAGCTCCGTCAACGGAAAGGTGCGAATGTTTTCCAAGCCCGTTATTTTCTTTATTTAATGCAGTTTTATTTCACGTTGTTCCTATTTCCCGTTCTTCCAGTCCATCCTGTCCTCCCTGCTTCCCATTCTGGAGCCTCTCCTGGCACAGACCGGACCCGACACGCCATCCCCGCTGCAGTCTGAAACCCAGCTTCTTCGGCTCGTGCTGGGGAAGTTCAATGAGGCGTCAGCGCCCCTGCTGGCCGAGGACGAGAAGTTCATGGATTTGTTCGTTAGAGCTCTGAAGGTGGAAAGCTGTCAGATCTTCGCTCTGGAACAGGTTGGGGGCCAGAACACTGCAGATGCATGACACACAAATCCAAATTACTCATTTTGCTGAGATGAAAGAGCATCCAGGTTTTATTTGAAGGTTTTATGGTCAAAAAACATGTTCAAACCGAGTCCACCAAATAAAACAAGAATTTAAAAATCTGGATTTAACACACATGTTCAATGTTCACGTCTCCAGATCACAAAGCCGTTCTTCTCGGCCCTCGGAGACGAGAAGGCGCAGCAGAAGCTCCTGTCGGTGATGTTCGACCTGCAGGCGGAGGGCCGCAGTGCGTTGGTGGCCAACACGGTCGGCAGCGTCTTCAAAGCGGTGAGAAAATCTAAAGGAAGAGAAAAGTCAAAGTTTGCGTTCTGTTAAAAACTTTTAACAGCCGACGCTTTAAACTTGTTTTTAACAGATCGCCATCGATGCTCAGCTGGTCGCCAACGAGCTCGCTCCTCCAGACAAACCAAAAGTCAGCGTCACGGTCCAACAAACCCGCAGGAGCAGAATGACTCAGAGGTACTCACCGTTTCGCTTCTTCACATCAGCATGGTCCCCGTGTTTTTATGAGTAAAATAAAAATAAAATGACGACCGTGGAGATCCATCTCAGTATTTAATGCCTTTTGATCATATTTCAACCTGTTTTTATAGTAGATGCTTCATGTTGTGGTTTGAAAATAACGATCTCAGCTTGGGGCACCACAGAGCTGTATGTTCGGACCTCCGTTTTTTGACTTCAGAGCTTCTTTACTAATTTTCTTTTTTCTTTTTTTTTTTTTTTTGGTCTGGTCAGGAAACCTCAGGAGAGTGACAGTGTGTGTCCAGACGGGGGTGCTGTGTCATGGCAGAGAGTCACACTGATTCTGGAACTGCTGCAGCACAAGAAGAAGCTGAAGAGACCCCAGGTGTTGGTGCCTGTTCTCTTCTCTCTTCTTTCCAGGTAACAAATAGCTGCTTCCTGTTTCGTATTTTTAAATCATCATGAAATAAACCCTTTTTTCCATCTAGCAACAAAACTGGATGGGATAGAAAATTAACCAATGAATGATTATGTTGAGCCCGTTTTACATTGGGGGGGATTTTAAATGTTTATTATGTTTTTATTGTATCTGAAAGTAGTCCTGTGTTCATTCTTAGGATGACTAAAGCTGTTTTATTTAATCTGTGCTGCTTCTATAGATTAGTCATTTTGCCAGCTATCAACAAAGTTACCAATTTGCTTAAATAAGTGATGCAATTTGTAAAGAACTAGTGACAGAAATGCTGACATTGTTGGTATATTTTAAGTTAATGTTGTATTCTTACCAGAAAATGTCAACATTTCCATTTATTTGGATTCAGATTCCAGCTGATTCATATAAAATAGAACAGGTGATGAAACCAAAATTGCTTGAAAATAAAACTTAAGACTGTTACATTTGGTTCCTGAAGAAATTGAGTAAATGACTAAAACCTGTCAGGTAGAGATTGACGAAAGGGGGCGGAGTGGCACGCCCCTTCGGCAGGTTCCGATTGGTTACTTTATTGGTTTGTTTGTCTCATCAGGAGCCTGGAGCCGAGTGCAGCTGATCAGACAAACATGGAGTACACCAAGCAGATGCTCCTCAGCTGCCTGCTAAACATCTGCAACAGGCTGTCGCCCGACGGAGGCCCTCCGGCTGCAGGTGAGGAGAACGAAAAGGAGGCGGAGCTTCCAGTTTCCTGCCTGAACACGCGTTCACGTTCTGCGTCCGCTCTCCGCAGACATCCTGGATGAAGAAAAGTTCAGCGTGGAGCTGGTGGTCCAGGTCATCAGGTCGTCCGACGTGCCCCAGACTCACCACCACGCCCTGCTGCTGCTGGGCTCCACCGCTGCCATCTTCCCTGTAAGCCTCGCCTCCTCTGACAGGCGCTCACCTGTTTAAATAAAGAATGTGAGAGAGCTTCCTATGTCGCTCCCCCCTCCACAGGAGAAAGTCCTCCACAACATCATGCCCATCTTTACCTTCATGGGAGCCAACATCCTGCGGCTGGACGACGCCTACAGCTTCAGAGTGATCGAGAAGACGATGCAGACGGTCGTCCCGGCTTTGGTCCGGGTGAGCTCGGTTAATTTCAGCGGAGATCGCCGCCGGCAGGAACGAAGAACCGAGTCTAACGTGGCACTGATTTCTTCCCCCCGCAGGCCCACCGCCTCTCAGACGGCTCGTCCGCCCCCGTCATGGTCGCCGTGGTGACGAGGATCATGCACGTGTTCGCCGACGCACTACCTCACGTGCCCGAGCACCGGCGGCTGCCGGTCCTCGGCCAGCTGTTGACGGCGCTGGGCCCCGCCCACTTCCTGTGGATCCTCGTTCTGCTGCTGCTGAAGCTGCACGCCACGCAGAGCAGCGGCGCCGGCGACAAGGTGACGGAGGCTCCCTCCATTAATTTTAGGGCGATGTTCTGTGTGAGTTCCTGAATTTTTAAATGGGGTGGGATTTTTTTTGTTTTTTTTCCCGTGCAGGACGCAGCTCTGGAGAGCGACATGGACTTCTGGATCTCCCTCTGCTGTCAGTTCGAGGCGAACCAGCAGCTCAGCTCCCTCATCAACATCCTCAACTTTCTGCTGCAGCTGCCGGACGACAAGGACGAAGGTGAGACGCAGGGAATTATAAAATCTGCTCCGGTCCATGTCGCTGTGGAATAATAATTCCAATAGCCCTGAAACTAATTAATTGTAATTAATTGACATTATTGGCTTAGTAATTGATCTATCATTAATTAGAATACATGGACTCAAAAAGAGACCATTCACTGAAAGTAAAACATGTTTAGGACAGTAATAAAGCCAAATCTGTACGAAAAATATATACATATTGCGTTTAAGGTAAATATAAACCTTGGTCCTCAGATATGTTCTACACAGAACTCCTTTAGTGGCATAGATTTAGCTTTACCTCCTTCAAATTCTAAAAATAAACAGCTGCTATTAAGCAGATTATTAATTGGCTAATCCAAAAAGCAAACAGAAAAAACATGTCAACCCTACACTGTTTTGCTCTTAAGTCGAGCAGAAAAGTTTGAGCTTTTCAGATGTTGGTGTTAGAAGTATTTGTCCTGTTGCAGCTGCAGCGAAGCCGGCGGTTCGCCGGCGAGCGGCCAAAAAGAAGGAGGACGAGCCGGAGGAAAAGACGGAGGACCTGATCTTCAGCGTGGAGACTCACAGCGGCAAAGAGCTGCGACACTTTAAGTTCCTCTGCGTGTCCTTCATGGCTCAGCTGCTCGGCTCCAGCAGCTTCATCCAGAAGGTGGGAAGGAAGAATCCGCCGCCGCAGACGGGGAAGACGGGGAAGTCGGCGTTTCTAAAACTTCCTTTCTGCTTTCAGGTCTCGGAGGAAAGCGACAACAGCGAAGATTCTCTGCAGCAGCTGCAGCAGACGTGGGTACCTCTCGGGAACACCGGCGGGAACACCAGTCAGAACACTTCTCTGAGTACGTTTGGGTGTGTGTGTGTGTGTGTCGCAGGCTGCTGGAGAAGATCCTGCGCTACATCCACTCCGTGGCTCGCTGCGTGGAGGACAATGCCGACCAACCCACCGCCAAGTTCTGGAGAGTTCTGCTTAACAAGGCCTACGAAGTCCTGGACAAGGTCAGTGTCACGATGAAGACCTTCCCTCAGGGTTCATACCGGTGCTTTACATCCTCAAAAATGCTTACATTTCAATTAGGTACTTTCACAGTTTGGAAAGTGCCTGATTTCTGGATAAAGTGCTTGATATTCAAACTGCAGGGTTTGATTAGGATTTTTACACACACCTAATAAAAAGACACTGATGCTTTAACACCCTGACTCCTCTCCAGGTGAACGCCCTGCTGCCCACAGACACCTTCATCACGGTGATGAAGGGGCTGATGGGAAATGAGTTGCCGTCGGTGCGGAGGAAGGCCATGGAGCTCCTTAACAACAAGTTGCACCACCGCACGCAGTGGGACGAGCAGCAGGTAACGTTTCCTGGTGTTGCCATAGAAACCCATTGTCAATTATAACAGAGTTTGAACTTGCATTAGATCCTTAAAAGACATGCATAACTTCATCAGTTAAAGCTGAAAAGAAATCTTCCAAAGACTAAATAATGTAGAGAAGGTCTGAGGAAGTTTTTTTTAGTTTTGTTACACATTCAAAGCATTAAGTAAAACCCAATTAATCCACATACATTGTACAACCACAGAGCAGAAAAAGCCACTGACACTGCAACAGTTTCATTTAAAATTATTGAACTAAAACTGATTGATTTTAGTGTATTAACAATCAGAGGTCCAATAAAACTGCTACTCTTTTTTGTTCTGACCCCCGAGTTTCTTTGCGCTTGCTTCAGGTGGCGTCGCTCTTACAGCTGACCTCTGACCTGCTGAGCATCGTGGGGAAGAGTCCCGGCAAGTCGTCCGAGGAGGCGGAGCAGGCCATCAACCGGCAGACGGCGCTCTACAGCCTCAAGCTGCTCTGTCGCACTTTTGGCTCCGCCCACAAAAACGTCTTCGTCCCCGTCCTGCTGCAGGCCGTGGACATTGTCACGGCGATGGCGGAGGACAAGAACGTGACGGGCAGCGCTCTGCTTTGCGTCGCCGAGATGGTCGGCGCGCTCAAGACCCTTGCCATCGCTCAGTTACCCAGGTAACGGGGTCGCACCAATAGGCCGGCTTGGCATTTCTCTGTCCTGCCGCTCAACCGCACCGCCCTTCGCCCTGCAGGTTGATGCCCGCCGTCCTGCACACGCTCAGCGACGGGAAGGAGCTGCTGACCAACGAGATCTACCTGCTCAGCGCCGTCACGGCCCTGCAGCGCGTCACCGAGACGCTGGTGCACTTCATCAGCCCGTACTTACAGGACATTGTGTTTCAGGTATGTCGCCCGGAGCCGGCCGTCCCGATTGGAGCGACGACCTTTACCTTCCTACTTCCTCTTTCTGCAGGTGTGCCGCTTGACCCGCCTCACAGAGAGCTCGTCCTCTTCAACCTCATCCTCGCCACATTCCCAGCTCTGCCTTCGTCTGTCGTCCCTGAGGAACACGTTGGCCGCCAACCTGCCCCCCAGGGTCCTGCTGCCCACCATATCCAGGTGTTACAGCTGCATGGTGGAGGACAGGAAGGTGAGTGGCTGAACATTTTTTTTGTTTCTTTTTTTTTTTTTTGTTCAGTGAGAAATCTAGAAAATATTCCTGCTTTCCAATTAAAAATGATATAAAAATTAGTTGTTTTTTTTAATTGAGAAAAGTTTTTTTTTTCATAAATACAAAGAAAAAACGAGGAACAGAACACAGACTGTGAAATAAAGTGGGCTTCTACAAAAAATATTGGTACAAAAAGAAAGAGCAGACATTATGACAAAATATGCAATGACCTGCAGCAATTATGTGTGTGAAGCTTTCTTTTTGGATAAAGTGGATAATTATAGTTTGATTTCCTTAATCAAAACTGTAAAAAAAAAAAAAAAAAAAAAGAGGCTAAAGATGATGAAAATTTACATTTGTGAAAATGAAATTGTCCAAATATAATTTGATTATTTGCTAGTTTCCAGGCTGCAATTGTATTTTTTTCCCCCATGAAAATCAAAAATTTATAGTGAAAATTTAGCATCAGTGTCACAAATGATAAAGTTATTACATTCTTTCCTCAAGTTCCTTGAGTCTTTATTCCAGAATAAAGGTCTGGTGTGTCTCTGAATGCTCTCTGCAAAACTTACAGTTGGGTTCTACTGTTTTAATACATTTAATCGTTTATTAAATTCTGAACTCTTCACACCATTTTTCTGAAGCTAGAGAAGCTGAAGATAGAGAAATAACATCTTGTTGATAGATAATTTACATATCTTTACAAGTGGAAGAAAAAAACAACTTTCATCTCTGTGCCGCTCTGTTTCCCTGCAGGGCCAGCTGGCGGCGCTGATGAGCATCCTACAGGAGCACATCGGTCACATGGCGCAAGAGCAGCTCAGCGCCCACCAATCAGAGCTCACCACTTTCTTCTTGACTTCGCTGGACTTCCGGGCCGAACACTGCCAGGTGAGCCGCATCAGTGAACGCAGCTGAAGTAGAATCGGTTCCCACAGACCCGACCAGGGTCAGTTCGGAGCTGACTGGCTCTTCTCCTCGCACCAGGGCGACCTGGAGAAGGCGTGGCAGGTCGAGGGCGGAGTCATCGACTGTCTGATCGCCATGGTGATGAAGCTGTCAGAAGTCATGTTCAGGCCGCTCTTCTTCAAGGTGACGTTAGCGTCGATCCTGAGGTTCGACTGGCATTTTCTGCAGAAGCAGAAAACGACTGAGGCCGTTTCTTTGTTTGCCACAGCTCTTCGATTGGACTAAATCGGACAGCAAAGACCGTCTGGTGACGTTTTACCGCCTCTGCGACCGCATCGCCGAGCGTCTCAAGGGACTCTTCGTGCTTTTCGCGGGAAACCTGGTGAAGCCTCTGGCAGACGTGCTGAGACAGACCAACAGCGCTAAAACAGGTTCCTGATCTAGAAAGACAACAGGCTATTGATTTACTTTTATTAAAATATAAGAATCTTTTCACATTTGAGCTTATTTATTTCTCTACATGAGGTAAACTGTCTCTTGCAGTAGTCTAGATAGTATCAACTTTACTACTCACAATTAAATAATAGTAACATATTTTTATTTTTCTCTGATTGAATTTTAATAAGAGGTTATTAGTGTATTTTATTCACTGCCTTTTTTTACATTTAAATTTATGATGTTTTTTTTCCCCCAATTGTATGGCATGATGTTACTGTAGTTGTTATTGCAAAAAATTTAGTTTAATAATATTCCTAATTCATAGAAAGTTTATTTGAAGTAGGACTTGGTGATATGGCTTAGGAAAAAAAATATAGATATATATTTTTTGCTTTTTTTCTCATAAAATTAGGACTTTATTCTTCTGATATTGCAACTTTATTCTGATAATTAAGAAAAACACTAATAAAATCGTACCCTGGCCCTAATATTTTGTTACAAAGTTGACCTGATTTCAAACTCCAAATAGTTAGAAGTTGTAAGGTGTACCTGTCAAACAAGATGGCTACCCAGGGCGCACTGACATCACTCTGAACTACGGAAACAAAAGGAGCACATTGGTGATTAAAAAAAATAATAAAAATCCCAATTTTCCACAATTGAAATCTAAAAATTTTATCTATTGATAAAATCCATTTATCGCCTAGCCCTAATTTAATGTAATATGTATCACTTTATTTATAAGACAATGTTTGAATTAATCATCATCAGTTATTTATGTTGTCATAATATTAATTCCAATTTCTATTATCTGTTGGCAGCTGATGTATTTCAATTCTTTTTAACTTTGTTATTCTTAGTTTAGGAATTATTATGAACATTTCACTTTTATTTTGCCAGTTTTTATGAGCTATAAATTTCAGGCTTTATACTGTAATAATAATTGTTTTCTAAATCTTTTTGCAGCTGTTAGATGACGCTAATTTTTGGTCTCCCGTCTCTTCCAGATGAGCTCATCTTTGACTCGGATGGCTATGAGGAGAAGAACTGCCTGCTGCTCCGGTTGGTGCTCGACGTTCTCCAGAAGATCTCCCTGTACGACACGCACAAGTTCCTGAGCCGAGAGCGGGCCGACGCCCTGCTGGGTCCGCTGGTGGACCAGGTGAGACGCCACGCCGCGTTTGAAAGCTCGGAACCTGAACGAACGCGATCCGAAGCTCCTCCGTTCCGTGTTTCTGTGTGCAGCTGGAGAACTCCCTGGGCGGGCCGCAGGTCTACCAGAACCGGGTCGTCCAGCATCTGGTTCCCTGCGTGGGTCAGTTCGCCGTGGCGCTGGCCGACGACTCTCAGTGGAAAACCCTCAACTATCAGATCCTGCTCAAGACGAGACACAGCGACTCCAAGGTGAGCTCAACTTTGAGTGCCGCCTGCAAGTAACAAATATTTTAGTAATGGATCAAGCGATGCTTCAGACGATTGGTCTATTAATCAGATAAAAAAAAATTGCCACATTCTTCAAATCAAAAATTGACTTATCACCATAAATCCAAGTAATAGTTTCATCCCTGAGCGCTGCCTTCCAGGCTGTTGAACCTGAATCTGAATATCTGCGCCTCCTCTTCAGGTGCGCTTCTCCTCCCTCCTCATGCTGATGGAGCTGGCGTCCAGACTGAAGGAGAACTACGTGGTTCTGCTGCCCGAGACCATCCCGTTCCTGGCCGAACTCATGGAGGGTGAGGACTCGCATAATTGACTTGGTTCTCAATTGGTCTCCGCTAAAAACCAGAGTCGTTTTGTTGATTAATGGCATGTGCATGTGTTTCTTTGCAGATGAATGTGAGGAAGTGGAGCAGCAGGTCCAGAAGGTCATCCAGGAGATGGAGAGCATCTTGGGAGAGCCACTGCAGAGCTACTTCTAATGCGGCACAATACCACATGGAACACGTTTCAAAGAGTGACACGGAAAACACAGTTTTCCCGCTCCAAGCTGATCTTCTTAAAGTAAAATGTAAATTTTTATACATGGAAAATAAACGCTTTGATCAAAATCATGTTTGTCTGCTTCCATTTTTAACAATGACGAGGAAACTGAGCGTAACATTTTAACCGTAATGCAGCAAGTTGCAGGTGTTGCTATGGAATCCAGTGACCAGTGGTGACTCCTGCTCTGTATAGTTTTCCAGTTTGGTGGGAAAATGAGTTGGAATCTTTGTTTTTTTGTGTGTGTGGTTCTCTAGTGTAATACAAAATGTTATAATGTGCTCCTCACCCCTCTTCTGCATTAGGTATTTCTGCATAGTCTTATCATCAGATTGGTCAAGCTGCTCTCAAGACTTATGCAGTGTCATATAACAGCAGGGGAGAGCTCCTTGATCCCAGAGACTAAGTGTTACTTCCCCAGTGTAGAACTTATCTGCCCTCTTTAGCATGAAAGAACAACCCCCTATCCTTAACAATAGACAAATGGCAAGACCATCTGTGTTGGGCTCCACAGCGTCCCTGGTACATCACAATCAGGGATTCACACCTATTCATTTGTAGATAACTGGGGAGGGATGCTCTGTGTCCTCACAAAGTGTTTTCTGCTGTTCAGAATCAGAACAAACCCAGCTTGCCACCAAGAAGCAACATGTATTTTCTGGGGATGATCTTTTGTTGCAGAAATTTAATCTTGATGACTCAATCTTTGAAGGCCCCCTAGGAATCCTTATTCATGGTGAAGGCCTGTATGCTTGTACCCCTGAAGCTACAAAAAAATAAAATAAAAAATAGTTTTTGCCTCTTGTGACATTGTCGGTTGCAGCCTGTTCACCCTTGTTCTTTATTTAGCTTCATTCACCTTTTTGGAGCAGAAAACTTCAGTCATTTGGCAGTGCATTTGCTCAGATACACATTTGTACTCTTGGACATCACTAACATCACTCAAGCAGTGTACAGTTTTGAATGTTGCTATACTTCTCCCCACACCTGAACATAGAGACCCTCACTGAAGGAAGATGATGCTGATGAAGCTTCTGCAGGCCTTGCACATGAGCTCCTGCCTACAATTCTTCTTGGGATCTAGCAGGCGTCAAAAGGGATCTTTTCCGGATGTTTTCTTTCTTTGGTGTCAGAGGTTTTCTTGCACTTGAACACACCGTTGGAGTGAAGTTTTTACTACCCACTCTCTTGCTGGCTGGTTGACGTCAGGTTGGAGGTCATCTTCTGGATCAGGAACTTCTATGCACTGGCTTGTATAGATCCAGCTGGCTCTCAGTCATGAAAAGCCCACGGAAGGTTCCTTGGCAAGTCACCAGTGTTTGCTAGGCTTCTTCGTTCTTCACCATCGTCCAGTCAGTGCAAAGGGGTCTGCAGGGGTCGAGTGTGCAGCTTTCACAGCCTATAAGACTTAAAAAACAGTGGAGAGGTTGTACGGTAGGATAACATTGCATTGTTATAAACAGCAGTGGGGGGGGGGGCGGAGTGGCCTGTTCCCTTAAAATGTTTACCACATTGTGTGGCACAAACTATGCATGATTTGCAGTAACTTCCGCATAACTACAAATGTGATTGAGAAGACTTTACAATGTAAAGATTGCAAAGTGATTATTTTACCAAATGTGTCCATTTGGTAAAATAATCAATCAAATTTTTTGTATAGCACATTTCAGCAGCAAACCATTTCAAAGTGCTTTACATCATAACAAACACAAAAACACAATCGTGCAACATAGAATCAACAATCAAAACATTACATTAAGTCAAGTTCCATCATTAAATTTGTAATTGATTATGCTTCAAATACAACTCTAAACAGGTGGGTTTTTAGTCGAGATTTAAAGGAACTCAGTGTTTCAGCTGTTTTACAGTTTTCTGGAAGTTTGTTCCAAATTTGTGGTGCATAGATGCTGAATGCTGCTTCTCTAAGAAAAGAAATGGTTAAGCAAACACTGGTTCAACATCAGGGCATCTTCACACCATCTGAGATGGCTGCACATGCAATCTGCCACAGACACTTCTCACCTGTAGAAACAAAGGAATGTAAGGACACAAAGCAGCAGGGGATCAGGCGAAGGGGCTCTGGCTGTATCTTTTGCATCAGAATCTACTCTTCCATTTCCCAGTGATTCCAAAAAAGCAAAAAGCAATGCACAACATGAAACTGCAGATTGCCATGACTGTCCTGTGGAGAGTTTGCAAGCTTCAATAAGAGAAATAACTTCAGCCATTTGAACAGAGCATGGAGGACCAGAAGTCAGAAAGCCATGTGAAGTCCAAAATCATTCCTTTCTCTCTCTCTCTCTCTTTTTTATTTTTTTTAAGTGGAAGTACACAAGAGGCAGAGACATCCTTCAAAGGGAACAAGATCAGAGTTTTGAAGAGTGAATCTAGAATGTCAGTCCTGGAAGTGCAAATCTGCTCAAAAGCAGCACCACAACAGTGAGGGCTGTGGTTGCTGCTGCCACTGCTCCTGCCAGAGACATGCTCTGATTTTCATGAAACTAAGACACTTTCATTTCTGAGAATGGAAAACAAATTGTCAGTAGCTTTCTTCCATGGTTTTAAGCCCTCTCCCGGGCACCTCAAGAAAGAAGAAGAAAAAAAAAAAGCTATCTGTGCTGGCTGATCTTCAACCTGTAATGACTTACTCTGTCTGACTCTTCTTTATGCAGTACATACAATTGCATATTGACATTTTCATTTATTATCACAATTTTCATTATCTTTTGTGTGATTAATATAAACAATGTTTATTAAAATCAAAAGAAGGGAATGGAATGGAAAATGTTATAATGTGCTCCTCACCCCTCTTCTGCTTTAGGTATTTCTGCATAGTCTTATCATGAGATTGGTCAAGCTGCTCTCAAGATTTATGCAGTGTCATATAACAGCAGGGGAGAGCTCCTTGATCCCGGAGACTAAGTGTTACTTCCCCAGTGTAGAACTTATCTGCCCTCTTTAGCATGAAAGAACAACCCCCTATCCTTAACAATAGACAAATGGCAAGACCATCTGTGTTGGGCTCCACAGTGTCCCTGGTACATCACAATTAGGGATTCACACCTAAAGTCCATTCAAGTCTCTCTTCCCTGAGCAGAACCTATAAAAGGGAGTCATATCCATTGTTAGTCAGAGCAGACTTGGCAGACTCCTTTGACTCTGTACTTCTGTCTTCACCTTGCAAGTTTTTAATACATTTCTTATTTTCTTCTCACCCACACTCTTATTAAAGTATTTTTTTCCACAACACTGGCTAAAAAAACCCATTGATCACTTCTCAAATCCAGTTTAAACCCATGCTGGCTGCAACCTGAAGCCATTTTACGACAACTTTTTATTTCTAACATACTACGTACGTACAAGGTTTCCGTAGCCATTGTTTATGAATAAAACTGAGGTTTAATCATCCTCTGAATTCAGGTTACACTTCAACGATTTAATGATTTTAACTCATGATTCTGACTTTGTCCTCAGTTTTGCTGATCTGTTTTCTGATGATGAATTTCAAATCTTTTTGTGATGATCAAAAACGGTAATAGTTTATAGTGTAAATAAGCTACCCTAATAACTTGGAAAATGAGTTCGTAGTCAGCAAATTGAATAAATTCATGCTTAGAATAGTTTGGGGAAAAAAATTGGGTTTGAAATTTAACAAGAGTGTGACATCTGTGTCACAAACTATCTTTGTCATATTGTATTTGCAGAAACACGACGGACTTTGCGTTCTTAGCAGCAAACTTTATTGACGTATAATTCTCCGGTAACCATGTCAACAAGAGTCTCTAGGCAGTCAGGACAAAGTTAACGGTTCATGAACACTGAATGAACCCGAGTGCTTGGAAGATACAAAGGCTTGTGTTTTTTCTTCTTTGGAGGATAAATGTAGGGCATGAAAAGAAATGTAATGTATTTTTCTTAATATTTCAGTTACAGAAACGTTTTGAGTGTACCATTAAAGTGTGCGCGTGTTAGCTAGTAGCGTATTTTCCATTCTGACGCCAAAAAAAGCAAAGTTTTATTGAAATACAACGACGTGTAGGACGTTGGTTCATTAAATGAGATTGTGACGCGCTTGTTACGTCAGATCGGTCAAGCCCGTGGAGTCTCCTCCTGCCCCTCTGACGTCATACATACAGAGTTTATGAGCGGCTCGCGGGGTTCCGCGGCCGCCATCCGTCTGTCGGCATGAAGGGCGCGCGCACCCTGCAGCAGCTCTCGCTCACCGTGAAGCGGAGCCTTCATCATCATCCTCCTCCTCCTCCTCTGCAGCAGTCCGTGGGAATAATCGGAGCACCTTTCTCCAAGGGCCAGGTGAGAGCGTGTGCTCTGGACCTGTGTGTGTGTGTGTGTATGTCTGTTGACCAATGCGTGTGTGTTGCAGTCCAAGGATGGAGTGGAGTGTGCACCGAACAAGTTACGAGCAGCTGGACTTCTGGACCGGCTACAGCAACAGGGTGAGAACTTTAAATATTAGAAAAATTAAGTGCTGAAAAGCTCAATTATTATATTTATTTTATCGCTAATTACCTAAAGATTCATAAAACATTCGATTAATATGAGATAAAAAAACAAACAAAACAACAACAACAACACACAACTAAGCATGACAGCAGGCGATTAAATCTTTACATTAACACTACAATTTATGTTGAACTTCCTATAGGTAAATATTTACACAAACTTAATAAGTTTATGAATTCTTCCAAGTAACTGAATCAATGTTTCTTGGTTGGAGATAATAATAAAAAAAATACAATAAAAACAAGGATTTAGACGGAAAATGTCTATATCTTTGTTATTAATTAATTAGATTTTAAAATTTTACTCATTGCACTTTTTGTAATTTTTACTTCACTATTTAATTGTACTTTTATTTATGGTCATTTTCCTCTCTCCTCCTGGTAGGTCCTTGTGTTTTGTGTTTCTAAAACTTATGTTACTGTTATTAATGTGAACATGTAAATATGACAGCCTTGCCTCCTGTCTGGTTAAACTTCTCTGTGAGGTTCAGTTCTGCTGAGTTTAGGTTCAAGGTGAAATCAATCTGAAACTCCAGGAAAGTGAGTTCACTGTCCTCAGTGCTGATGGCGACATGGGTTGTCCTGTTTATATTCCCGTTACGGACAAACAGAAGGCACCAGCGCAATATCATTTTTTAATTATTTTTTTCAGATAACTTGTCCCCAGACTTTTGTTTCACAATTTGTTTCATACACAAAAACGTTTCCCAAGAAGAAGAAAAAAAAACAACTGATCCATCTGAAAGTTGATAAGTTGCCTGTTAAAAAAAACACCTTTTTGCAAGAAATCAAGTACGGTATGTTTAACTCAGATTAGGGTTAGTCAGTATAAAGAAAGGTTTGGGAATTATTGTGTTGCTTTTATATTATAAATAAACTTTTTATTATGATAGCAATTCCAGTGTATTATATAAAAAATGAATTCATAATTATTGCAGATGGCAGAGATTTTTACTGTTATTGTCATTTCACTTTCCCCTGTTTATGGAAAAGGATTAGAAAAGAAAAATATTTCTAAAAATTTGGGATCCTTCAGAATCCTTTTTTGTCAGTGATCTTCTTCCATACAAGTTTGTTCAATGTTCATCAATAAATATAATTTTATCCTAATATATGAATACATCAAATGTGTGTGGGCTTTGTAGCAAGATAATTTTACAACTAAACTATTTAATAATTTTAAGTTTTGTGACAGTCAGGCTCTGATTATATGCAACAGCATAAATATTGTGATGCAATTACAAGTCAGATTTATGGGGTTCCATTAGGTTCAGTAAGAATGTAAAACATTTGAGTCCAAAATTTGAAGTTAGGTCTGCAGTTTGGGGTAACAAGGATTTTAGGAAGTTATTAACTGGTAAAAAAAAATAAAAATCCTCCAAGATCCGGTTAGTCTGCTGGAACATTTCAAACTCTGACCTCCATTCTCCAGTAAAATACTGAGAAACAGATGAGTGTTAAGTTTCACATCAACTAGTGAATGCATCACTGTTTAAAGTAAATATTTACAGTCATTCCAACGTTAATGTTTTCCCAGGTTTCTGTACCGAACCACGCTTAGCCTTTGATTTAAATTGTTTCTTCTGCTGATACTCGTCCTGTTCTGAGGAGCTGCAGAGGTCCTTTGTGAGGGGATGTTTAAACTGACACCAAAAGACCTCCAGCTAGGACACCGAGGCCTAAACAGGCCTCGGTGTCCTAGCTGGACACCGAGATAGACATGTCCTCATAAAATCTGTCCTTAGAAGTTCAGTGTGACCGTCTAATGGTGACTCATTTCATACTGTTTATCCTCTGTTTACAGGAAACAGATTTGTGCTAATGTTTGCACAAAAGGAAACTGTTCTGAGAAGCAACATGAATATGCAGAATACTTGATTCATTCAGGTGTTGACTCTGTGTGCTTAGGCTGTGCCGTGAAGGATTTTGGGAACCTAACGTTTGAGAACTTCGCACTTGACGAGCCCGTCAATGGGTCAAAAAGTGTCCGGGCGGTGGGAAGTGCCAACCAGAGGCTGTCTGAGGCGGTGAAGGCAGTGAAGAGGGATGGGCACACCGCCGTGATCCTTGGAGGAGACCACAGGTCAGCTCATAGAAACAATCAACAGCAGAACCACATCAGAACACAGCCAGTGGCACAGAAAATTTTCATATTATCCAGGCCAAAGGGAACATTTAATTTAATTTAGTTAACTATAAAATATACCATTTAAGGCTTTTTAATTACATTTATGTATCAAATCTTAATCAGTCCCATAAAACATTGTCTTATCAGTCTTAAATGTATCAATAATCAAACCGAAGGGTCAGCCTTTGTTATCCAGTGAGCTATCTCATGGAAAGAAATTAGATCTGTATATTGTAAAACTTATTTGGAAAATGGTAGTGTTGACACTTTATTTAAAATTATTGTATGATCTAGTGTTTATTAGTGACTAGTTCCAAATGATTATGCAAACTAATCAATGGTAGATACAACACACCTTAAGAGTTAATGTGTATTTTCATCTTCATGCATCAAGACTTAGTCTACAATACCTTAGATATATCTGTATAGGACAGTTTGATGGTGAGACTTACTGTGGAATGATTTGATCCCGTTGGGTTGTTAAAATTGTTTTCCGTCCTCAGTCTCGCCATTGGCTCTATCCATGGTCACACCGCAGCCGTCGGCCCAGTAAGCGTCGTTTGGGTGGACGCCCACGCCGACATCAACACGCCGCTGACCTCAAACACAGGAAACGTTCATGGGCAGCCTATGTCGTATCTCCTATACGAGTTGCAGTCGAAGGTAAGAGCACCCCTTCCCGTCCATCCGAAATCATACCCGCAGCACAGAATGCCTCAGATGTTCTTCTTCACCTCAGCTCCCCCCGTTACCAAACTTTACCTGGATGAAGCCCTGTGTGTCGTCTCGGGATCTCGTCTACATCGGCCTGAGAGACGTGGATCCAGCGGAGCAGTGAGTCTGGCTGCCAGAAGGTCAGGAATTTAACCTAAAACACATCTCCAAAACCTCAAGTCTTTCCCTCTACAGCTACATCATAAAGTTGTTGGCGGTGAAGGCGTTCTCCATGACACAGGTGGATCAGCTGGGCGTGGCCAGAGTAATGGAGGAGACGTGCGATTACCTGTGGGACAGGTGAGTCTCACCTGGTGGACTTTCAGGCTCAGATCAGTGTCACCTGCAGGAATTGTCTGCAGATTTCTGTTCAGGTAGGAGTAGGAACCAAAACTACAGCACCATGTGGTACCGTTGGATAGTAACAGGATATTTCTGTTCTGCAAACTAAATGTAGGCAAAGCAACAGGAGAACACTGAGAAGGTCAGGTGACCCCATACATGATTTCAAAAACTGTCATAATTTCTTTTTTCTCTGGATTTTGTGTTTGAAGAGCAAAGAAACCAATCCACCTGAGCTACGACATTGACGCCATCGACCCCTCTGTTACCCCAGCAACAGGAACACCTGTGGTAGGAGGGCTCACCTACAGAGAGGGGGTTTACATCACAGAGTACCTCTATCAGACCGGTACAAGCCTATAGGCAGCAACAGTAACTCCTCACATCAGTCCCTGTTGCATCATATCACCTAACAGAACTGGCCCGTCCTCAGGTCTGCTCTCGGCTGTGGACATGGTGGAGGTGAACCCTCTGAGGGGACGAACAGAGGACGACGTCCACTCTACCGTCAGCACGGCGGTCGACCTGCTGCTCGGATGTTTCGGACGTCGCCGGGAAGGAAACCACCTGCCGGATTATTCCCTCCCAGAGCCGTAACAAAACCAATTCCTGTCTGTCTGCCAGGAGCCTGAACGCATCACACTGAGAAATCCTTCATTATGAATTTAACTGCTGCTATGAGGCCTCTAGGTGGTCATCTTCCAGTTTTAAGAACTAAATCAGTTCACTGAACTTAAAAATGCACAAATTATGGCACATGTATAAACTTTTAATTATGTATTGTTGATTTATCGTTTTATCTATAAAAGAAAAAAAAAAAAATATCCTGTGTTGTCTTGTAACTGATTTTTCAACTCCAAAAAGTATTTGAAGCGAGAAAGAGAAACATTTGGTACAAGAACACTAAAATGTGTGTTAAAGTATTTAACATAAAAGCACAACCCAAAACCAAAAAATCTGCTTATTGACACAGAAAACCAACCTCAGAAAATACACCAAAGGGATGCAAAGGTTACCACAAACAGAAACAAACCAGAAGTAAATACAAGAGTTTTTGAGCTTACAAAAAAAGCTCAAAACATGCTTAAAAAACATGGAAAGAAAGACTTTAATATATTTTATCAGGATTTTATGTGGTAAACTAGCACAGAATACTGACAGGTCAGGCAAGGAGAACATTAAACAGACAACCAGACCTACTATAGAGTAGATTAAATCAAAGTAGACATTATTTCTACCTGTATGGATACATGGCTTTACCTGTAACAAATGAGATGAAGTCTCCTGTCTGTGTTTCTGCAGAAATTTATATTTTATTCTCATCATTTCATGTTGAACATCATCATTACGTTATTGACATCATCTTTACATCACAGTTCTCTCATAGACGCACAAAAAGGATCACAGATTTTTCTTGTAAAATCACTTGGATGATAAAAAAATAAAATAAAATTGCAACAAGAGCTTACACACACCTGATCTGCAGTAGCCTCACAGGGTTAACTTGGTGTATTCTGGTATTAAAGTTCCCGTAAAACAACTAGTATGGCAAGTTTGCTAAAAGTGCTATCTTTTGCAAAGAAAAATTAAGGCCTTTAAAATGTCTTAAAATAATTTTTAAAAAGTAAGTAAGCCTTAAATACATGAATCAAATGTCTTAAATGCTGTCTTAGCAGGACTATTTATTTCGTATATTCCATATTTTTCTCGCCGGGCCTTTAAGATTAATGGTAACTCACTGCTAGCATAACCCTTTCTAGCTATCAAGCTGTCTTCTTTGTGTCTACTGATTAAATTCATATTTATTGTCAGTTGGCTGGATGAAATTTGGATATTTCCGAGGAACTACAGGACTTAAATTCCATTATAAAAGGTCTTAAATTTGAATTACTGAAAGAAACCCTGTATAGTCTCAGTAAATGAGCCAGACAGAAGCAAAGGATGCTTGATATATAGACCAAATCAGGAATGTTTTCACTCAAACTGACCTAATAAGTAATAATATAGAAAAGATAAAAATTCAACAGGGTCATTTGAAATGATGTAGAAAAAAAACAAAAACATTTTCAGAGTGCCAAAAATGTGAATTCCTACATTTCTTTTCATTAGGTCATACAACATCAGCATCTTATTTGTACTGTAATAAGAACTCAAGTAGTGAGTTTTTTGTTTTTTTTAATCTTTTCCTGCAGAGTCACTGACCTGCAGGCTGAACCGGTGGAAAACAGGAGTGTCACTGGTCATAACAGTGGGTGGGTAAATGTGGCGAAAATGTTTTTCACTGGCTGGCACACCAACATGATTCAAAACAAGAAGATGAGATACAGTCAGAAACAGTCAATTAACACACCAACATTATAAATATGGATCTATAAAACCCCTAATAAAATTCCTATTGGTTGTTTTAAAGTTTACTATTTATTCAATCAGGAGTATGCAAACTGTTGGTGAGCAGTGGGCGGAGCTTAACCCATTCACTGCTCTGACTCTGCCCATCGCACTATGTAGTTTTCTCATCAAAAATAGTAACTAAAATGTCTGTGGTAAGCACATCATCAATGAGCTGAGAGGTTCTGCACTTACTCTGGAGTGGTTGTCAAGGTAACAGTCACAGAAGTTGAGGAGTTAAAGGAGTAACAGGAGGCAAACGAGTGTTTCTGTCTGGAGTTAGTGATTCGTTCAGTGTCTGATGTAGAGAACAAAGAACGCTGAGCAGGAACCCTCAATGTTCTGCCTCTGGAGTCATAAATACAGGAGTTGCCCCTGCTGTCTGTTAGATACAAGACAGCAGGGGCTGTCTTGTATCTAACAGATATCTAAATAAAATGTAAATGTATCTAAATAATGTTTCCTTATTTATCCCAAATGGAGCAATTTTGTGTCCAACTATCTATCAGCTCAGAGCAGATGGGATGTTATTTTACTTTGCTCTGGCATTAAAGGTTCAGTGTGTCTCAAATACTGACATCTGGTGGTCAAAGTGAGAATAGCACCCATGTCCAACATCGACTATCTGCTATCAGGGAAGTTGAACGAATTCCCCACACTAAATTCCCATGAGGCTGATCCATGATAATGTTCTTAGGTTAATTACAACCCTTAATACACTATAACTAGCGTTAGCAGTGCCCTATGACACAAGTAAAAAAAAAAAAAAACATTCAGCAACTTGATTCATTTAAAGCATCCTGTGACAAAGAATTTTGTATTGACTAAATTCATTTTAACGCATGTTTGGATTGGACTGGATTGACTTGACATATTTCTGCACGTAATTTGGATCTGGTTGTTCAGGAAAATGCCTACAAATGACATCAGTTGTGAATGGGAGTTGTATAAATAGAACCTACACGGTCGGTTTCGGCTCGCTTCTCATGCTCTAGCTGCCTTCAAACCTGCAGCTAAGCCCGACAGACAGGAGAGCGCTCGGCGTTCTTTGTTCCAGACACACCTGAGGACCAGCTGAAACCTGAACATGCAATAAGGCAGCAGTTCCCTGATCTATTCACACACACATACACACACACACTGGATAAAGTAAAAAGCATCAGATCAGAGGAGAAGTGTTCTGACAGGATGAGGAGGAGATGAAGGAGCGTCAGTCGGTCCAGTGAAGGCCGCAGCGCCTCCTGAACTCCTGACCCCGTTCGTGCATCCACTTGTTGGAAACTGCGGGAGAAAGTTTGCCTGAGTGTGTGGAAGTTTATTCAGACAGACATCATTCCGCTAATGTCGAAAAAGCACAGTTCTGCAATTGCTCCGTTTCCATTTTTTTAGAAACGCAATTAAAATCACACGTGAATACGTTATTTCACGCGACAAGTTATTAAAAAACATGCCGCGGCATTATCCTCCTTCCTGTCATCTTCTTCGTCTTTTCCGCCAGTAGTAACATCCAGTTGTTGATCATATGACTCGTGATGTGAAAATGGTGTTTCAATTGCAGTTTTACCAAAGAACCACCTCATTCTAGCTCAAAAATTATTTAGTGAAAATGTTTTTTCGAAATGGCATGTAAAAAACCACTACCGTATTTATTAGAAAATAAATACAAATTTATTTTTGGGATTCCAATTTGAGCAATTATATGGACAACTGAAACGTAGCTGGGGAAAAAAAAAAAACGTTTTTGGGCTGGTTTTTGGGGATGAGGCAGAACTCACCCCACTTGTTTCCCAGCAGCACCGGGCAAGCGGCGTGTCGGGTCCTGTAGTCCCCCTCTCCACTGGGATACAGGTTGAACCAAAACACCGCCGAGCCCTGCAACGGCCCAGAAGGTCAAGGCGAAGAAATGTACAATTAACCAGCAGATGGCGATCAACTCACCTTTTTCGGTTGAACAGAAGCACCGATGTCAGTGAAGACAGTGGCGCCCCCTGCCTGCACGTCGCTCATCTGCAGCAGGAAGGAGGAAGACGGTCAGCTGAGAGTCTGAGAGGGTGAGGACTAAAACAGAAGCGAGGGCTTCATGGAAAACCGAACAGAGGACTGACGTAGAGCAGCCAGGTGGCGATCCGGTTCCCGGTTCCCAACTCCTCAAACGCGTCCGGCTCATCTTTCTGCAACACAGACAGGGAACGTTCACATGGTCGGATCTCTACTGGTCAGTGACCTGAAGCCAAACAGGTGGGAATAAGTTGATATTTCTTAGTGGTCAAACAAACACGCCGAGCTGCTGCTAGCAACGAGCTGGGAGTTTCTGTTCAAACCAGAGGTCGCCTTAACGGAATGTTTTCCGTATTTGACCGGTTATTTTTTTAAACGAGGGGAAAATTTGAATTTAATTAATGATTTATACAATTAGGGAAAAAATACAGGAATAATAAATGATTGTGTGTTTTTGCAATTGTATTATAATTATATCCAATAATACCATTATTGATATTGAAGTAAACATGCAAATTTAAAGAAAAAGAAAAAGAAAAAAACAAAATTGGATTAAGTTGTGGTTAATTTAAAAAGAAAAAAAATAAACAAGTATTACATCTGTTTGCAATTTTTTAAATTTGCATTATTATTGTTTTTAATGATAAGAAGAAAACTTAAAAATCGGACTTCTTTCATAGTATTTATTTTCCACGATTCAACTTGAAACTCTGGAAAGTTGGCTAGATTTTGGAAACAGAAAGTTTTAATAATAATAATAATAATAGATCCTGCAGACAAACAAAAACTGATCATTAAATAACTTCTGATTCTCCAGTTGTCAATGTTTCATTTCCAGTCACTGTGGAAGAGTCCCTAAGAGGACAGAGTCCATGTTTACTTACCCGTCCGAAGTCGAAGTGAGGTTCATACTGCCCTCCTACGCCGTAGTTGGCCACCTGCAGGAAATACACAACGAGCACACGGCCGTTTATGTCCCTGTGAAGTTCTGAAAGCAGTCTGGAGGAAACACAAGAAACTCTGAACGGATGATTCGGGTGTTCGTAAATCCGACAGGCAAGCCGCTACCTGCAGTTCCTCGGCCGTGCTGACGTCCAGCCCCGTGATGTCCTCGATCTTCCGGTTGATTTTATCCACGACGGGATGCTCGTACGCTCCGAGCCAGGCGCTGACAGACGGAAGACAGAGAGGCGGAGAGAGGTGAGTGTGGACGGAGGCCACAGAGACACACAGCAGAGCGTCTGGACGGTGATGAGGCGATAACGGCAAGCGGAGGCGTTAGCAGGGAAGGGATGGACGTGGATTAAATGTGGGACGGCAGCAGCAGACGGAGCCGAAGAGTCACACATTTCAAACGTCTGTTCATGTACAGACCATCAGTCGGGCATTACATTATGACCACCTGTCAGTGGGGGGGAAAGGGTGCGAAGGGAGAATCAGGTGAGCTTCCCGAATCTGATACACATTTTAGTGACAGAAAAGGTCAAGTTCAGGGAAAAGAAATGAGAACATCATGGTTATAAGGAGGAAAGAGAAAAGTGAGGAAACTGAGTATTGACTGACAGAATCACTACAGACTGGCCAATAAATCAATTCTATCTATTAATCGAATTTTTTGTTTTATAGATTTCATTTTTGGAATATCTGGATTTTTTTTCTTTTTCCCAATAGTACAGCATGATATTAACCAGCCCAGGGCGTCCATCTTGTTAGACAAGTGTGTTTTTACAGATTCTATTTATTTGAACTTTGAATTCAGGTGAACTCTATGATGGAATAGTAAAGCCAGGCTACAATTTTTTATATGTATATTTTTGATTACGACAATAAAGTCATGATATAAAAAAAAAATACAGTCGTTTATGAGGAACGTTGAGCATCTTGTTTAGCGCTGGTTGTAGATATAAGGAAATACTTCATCTTTAAACACATCGGCATCAAATTATTATCGTCTCTTTCGAAGAAAATCACACGACCTGAGGTGGTCACGGTTGATAACTTGAAGATTTTTTCCCCTCACAATTTTAACACTTTTCTGGTAAAATAGTGTACTGTATTTATTCTGTTAAGATTACGACTCTAGGGCGTGCTGTGGTGGCGTAGGGCATGTCTTCCCCTTTCTCCTTGCCTTCTTTCCTGTCAGCCTACTTTCAAAAAAAGAAAAAAAGATTACGGCTCTATTCTGTTAATTTAGTAGCCGAGCGCTGATACTGCGTCATACAATAAAAAACAATTAAAATTGGATCTGGTTGGGGAAAAAAATAAAAAACTAAATAAAAATCGACGAGCCACACTGAAAAAAAAATCTTCAGAGAAGCCCACGAGGAGACAGGTCAGGTGGTCATAATGTTCTGGCTGCTCAGTATGGAGGGGTAAGTATGTGTTAACAGAGAAGTTTGACGTTTGGATCAGCACCTCCTCCTGGTCTCTCTAGAACCCAGCGCTTCCCCAGTCTCTGGTTCTTCTTACCTCTTAGAGACTCTGTAATGAGCTGTGGTCAGTGTGCCTGTCTGAGGGTCATGCACCGTGGCCCGTCTGAGCTGATCCGGCCATCAGGTTGCATCATCACAGAGATGAAGACAGAGGAAAAAGATGGCGACAGAGACAAGGACAGAGACAGGAAGAGGCAGATCACTACCCACCGCTCGGCTTTGTTCTTGGCAGGAGCTAAACTCTAACTTAGCGGGAAGCGGTCGAAACACCAGAACCAGCTAGAAACGACAAACATCCACTCCCAAATGTGGATTCCTTCTTCTTTTTTTTGAGGGGGGGGGATACTCTGACTGTGGGTCACACTGAGAGGAACCTTCTGAGTTTTGAGCTCCTACTAGGACATCAGCCAGGACAGCAGGAGGGGAGGCGAGACAGAGAGAAGGACGTTCGTTACCTCTTACTGATGCGGTAGTGGGCCGTTTCCAGGACGCCGGTGGTGGGGTTGGAGATGGTGGCTCGACGGAGCTGTGAAGCCAACCGGCCCAGAGTTACAGGGAGACAAAGACCCACTCCCTGCTTCTCTGAGTAATCTGCCTGTAAAACCTGCTAGTCTTTCTGGTGTTTTTTTGTTGTTGTTGTTGCTGTTTGTTTTACCAAACAAGGAGCTTCAGTATTCATAACCCTTGATTTTTTTTTTTTACATTTTGTCCCCTGGAATGAGTTTGGATTCAGGTTGGAGCAAACAGACGGGCGGTGTAAATCGGTAAACATCTTCTCACCCTGGGTTTGGCCAGCTCCTTCACCTTCTCCATGTCTCTGTCTGACACGATGTCGTGGTAACGGACGATGTGAGGGCTGTCCCACTCATCTTCCTGCTTCAGCGGTCCTATTACGAACCTGGGGTGCCGCCCGTTGTCGTAGTAGCGACAGAAGAGGCGGCTCTGCCTGCGGGGAGTCTGACGAGAAGAAGGGAGAAAGTGAAAGGAATCCTCGCTGTCGACACAAAAGGGAGTGTTGAGTTTCGGTCAGCTCACCATCCGGACGCCTTCGCCCCGACACAACTTCTCGTACTGCTTCCTCTCTGGCAGGTAGTCGTCACGGCGACCTCGGTTCTCCTTCTGCATCTTCCGCTCTTCCTTGTCGTTGTCGTCGTCCTCCAGCTTCTTCTGTTTGGACAGCTGGTACTCAAAGTACTTCAGGTTCCCATTGGCCCGCTGATGTGTCGGGTCTATCGGGACAGAACCAGAATTTTAGCGCCAAACTTTATGCATTTTGCAAAACATAAATAACCAGTGTAAATCTATTACACACAGTAATAAATAATAATACCATGCTGCCTTTAGTTATTAACTTAAATATATTAGGTTTTGCATGTTTTTGCTTACTTTATCTGACTTTAATGTCTAACTTATCGATATGAAAAGCAAACACATTTTTAAAACTAAGACTAAAACGAAGACTTTATTAAGGAATTAGTTATTCAATAAACATCATTTTATACTAATGAAAATAATAAATTTTTAACTAGAGCTATTTTATTAATACTCCTTTACATGCAAAAACAAACTTTTTAAAAGGGCAGCATTATGTAAAATTGACTTTTCTGAGCTTTACATCTTGTAACAATGTTAATAGAGGAGCGCTGTTGGGTTGACTTCCTGAAAGTAGAGTTTCAGAAAGACCTGGAGTTTTTAAAGAGACAGATCCCCAATTTCAAGGCATTAAATTCCTGAGGTCAAATTTCTTTTAAGTCATATTTGATAAATATAGCATTTTTATAACAATTGACGCTAACATATTTGCCTGATCGTGCTATAAAATGGCAAAAAGACAAAATACTGCTCTTTTAATATATGTGTGAAATAATATTAGAAATGATTAACAGACATTTTTGAGTAAAAAGTGCAGATTTTATCTCTGATGAATTTTATCCGCATTATGTAACCTTAGAGGTTCCAGCAGTTCTGGTGCTACCAACCGAGTTCTAGAAGTTTCTTGGTGAACTCAAGCGCTCTCTCCAGCTCCCCCTGCTGGTAGACGGAGTAGCTCAGGTAGTCCAGGATGGCGATGGTGTCCACGCCGCTGGACTCCTCCCGCTGCTCCAGCTGCTTTAAGGCTTGGGCCATCCACAGCTCCGTGTGGTAATAATCCACGTCGGAATACGCCACCTTTCCCAGGTCGTAGCAGTCTTCCACGGTCAGGACGCTGCTGGTCGTGGCCACCGAGGACGAGCCTGAGAGACAGGAAACCAGGGAGCCACTGTCAACACAAAGCTGCTCACCGGTTTTCAGCTGTGACACGAAATTAGCTGACCCGGCAGCCGTCCACTGGAGATGGTCTCCGTGTCCAGCTCGTAGGTGTCCTGGAGCCTCATCAGAGCTTTTGCGGCTCCGGTCTGGTCGTCGTCGTTGGGGAAGTGTTGCCTCTGGATGGTGAGGTTGGAGACAAACGCTGGAAGAAAAAGAGAAAAGTAGCAACTGAAAAGTAGCTAAACCTCTTTTTCTTTAACCATTATAGAACAAAATACTGAATGAAAGAAGAATTAAGACTGACAAGTAAAAATAAATAAAATACACATAGAGACTTGAGGGGAACATAATTAAAAATAAAATTAATATCTTATACAGGATTAAAATCAAAAGCAAAGTTGGGCTGGAGCAATTATTCAAGATTAATCGATCAACTAATTTAGTAACCTATTAACCATTACCTGGAGTACATACAGACTCAAAAAAGGCCATTTGCTGAAAGAATAACACACTCACAGATGTAATTAAGTCAAAACTGTACACAAATATAAACGTTTTTGCATTTAACATAAAAAAAAAAAACTATCTGTAAACATGTTCGACCCAGATCTCACCAAGTGGCAGAGTTTTCAATTTCAGTAAAATAATCTCCTATTAAACATGTTTTACTATTCAGTTATTAATTTGTTAACCCCAAAAAATAATCAACAGCTCTACCGTACGCTGCATTGGTGTTAAGTCAAGCAGAACGGCCTGTGGTATAAATGGAACACGTTACTGCACTGCAATATATAGCAGAAAATAAAATAAGATATTTATTTTCTTATTCTTCTTAAAACAGGAACTGGATTATTTATTAGCATTTTTAATACTGTATAAAAAATGTCTAATTGATTGAATGACAAATTTGCTGACTTTTTCATTGCCAATTTTCCTTTTTTTATTCGATTAATCGTCAAAGTAATCCAAAGAATAACCAATTACTAAAAGTTTGCAGGAAAATAATGTCGCGTTTAATTCAAAAGAAGTGTGTGTGTGTGTGTGTTCACCATCCGACACGTCAGTCAGCACCAGGCTCTCTAGCTCCGCCCACTCCGTGTTGAGCCTCTTTATCAGTTTGAAGGCGTTCACCGGGTGACCCAGGAAACCCTCGGGATCCCTAGAACCGGCAGTCGAGAGCACGTCCAGCCTGTCCGCCCACCTGAAGACACACACAAACACTAGCGAATGTGGTTTTCCCAGAATGGCTAACTTCACATTCCTACAACGCTAGAGGTTAAACAAAAAGAACTGCGAGTCTTAACATCTCGGACAGAAACCTCACCGCTTGATTCGCTGCAGTTTGTCCTCCTCTGCTCTGATGTAGTCCTTCAGCGAAGACACCAGGTCCCTCTCCACGAACAGAAGGTCCGTCATGTGACCTGAGGGAAAAACAAAACAAAAAACACAGTTAACATGAGGAGAAAGACAGTTTTGAGGAAGGAGGAACTCACCGATGGAAGTGAAGAAGTCACTGTGAGCCGAGACGGAGGTGAAGAGGAGCAGGAGGATCGTGCAGCAGTGACGGAGCTTCGCCATGTCTGCAGATGATGCACAGACTAGTTAGAACTAGATCCTGCCTCAGGATCAGGGCTCAGCTAAAGAGGCGAACTACGTCCAGAACGACTGAAACAAAAAGTCTGTCTGGTAGCTTTGACAAACCGGTACAGAAAGTTCACTGAAGACTTTTTGAAAGTTTTAAATAAAGTTATCAAATTCAAGACTTTAAGGTCTTGCATAACCCCATAAGGAATATGTCAGTTGTAATTCACATACTGGGTACAGTTTTTCCTTCCACTTAACTTTCCATGATTATGCATGGAGACAGAGCTTTTCCTCCCTCTGTTGCAGCATGCCCAATTTGAAGACCTCAATGACTGTCTGCCGGACAAATGTCAAGTAATCAGTCTTGTCAATGATTATGCAGACTGTGAAAAATTTTAAATAATTTTTATTGTTCTGATGTAATATAAAAAAAAACAAAAAAAATCAAAACTAATATTTTGTTAGCTTTAAGCCACAATCATCACTATATTTGGAATTTAACCCTCGAAATATTTATTAGTTTGTGGGGATGAATCATTATATTATACGTGTTTTACTATTTAATAGATCCAAAACAAATAAAACCATCAACAGGACAATTAAAAAAAAAAAAAAAACAACTTATGTTCACTTTCTCTGTCTCTGAGCTGCAGATTAAACAGTTCTTGGGTTCTGGTTTCACTTCCAGTCCTCTTTGGACCTCACCTGAACCTGACTCACCTGTCCAGAACTCTCACCTGAACAGGAAGTTTGAGAAACTGCACATCTAAACGGGAGCAAAACGGCTGGCTGTTTCTGAGCGGGAAGAAGGTTCTGGATTCTGAACCCGTCAGTCTGCTCCAGTTCCAAACGCTGCTCAGAACCGGTTCGGAGCCGCCCGGTTCGGCACTCTGCTGTCTGGACCGTGAACCGGAAAACCTAGAGCGAATGAAACTGACTAAATCCCAGAGATTTTCTCAGCACGTCCAGCTGACTGGAAACGAACCTCCTCCTGTTCTTCTTTTCCACACTAACGGTGAACCCAGGGTTCTACCGCCACCTGGTGGGCCGGAGCTGCATCCGCTGCTTCCTCTGTGGGAATCCCCAGCTGTTCTTGCCTCAAAGACAAACTGACGGATTTACTTATGAACTTTAGACACACCGGGTTACTTCTTGCTATCACTATTCGGGTAGAAATATTTAGAGTTGCACCCGAATACACATTCCAGGTATTGCATATTAAGTTTCACCAAATGGCTAGTTTTGTTTTAGATTAGAAGTGAACTTCAATGGCTGCATTATATTTCAAGGTGTAACTAACGGAGAACTGGGGATACTCTGCAAAATAAAAGTAAAATTGTTCAGATAAATTTAGAATTAAAACATTTTTCACATCTTTTTAATGTTTTAAGTGTAATCATTGTATTTTTTTTAAATAACTATTTTCTGTTCAAATTTGTTTTATGTTTTTGCTAAGCCAATCAGTTTTCTCTCCTTTTGCAGATGCTTTCAGATTTCTTTTTCCCCCTCGTTTGACCCGAGCCTGCAAAAGAGATGCAGTTGAAAGCACAGTGAAAAGTGGAAAATATTGTTTTTTACTTAATTATTTAGCTTTCTTGTATTAGTTTTTCACATAGAATTCCAATAAAATACATATACAATAGTCCCCCGATCACTTTTATGAACAATGCATTGAATTGAGTTGCCAGGTTAAAATATTAGGAACTTCAAAAAAAAAAAAAACAGAAAAAGGAAAGAGGACAGTGCAAGGACCAGAATATAGAAGGTAGTGAAGTTTATTGTGAATGAAGGATAAACAGAACTTTCAGTCATTTCTGCAGAAAAAAATCGTCTCACTGAAAAACAATAAAACATAAGTTCTTCATCATATCAAACAGGAATATTTACAACACGTACAAATATTGTACACAAAATGGCTGCTGGTGGAGTAACGGTGCGAGAGGAGAGAAGTGCAAAAAGTCAGCGTCAAAGTGCTGTTTGATACATGTTAGTGTCGTAGAAAACCTCCTGAGGAAGAAGATGCCCCATAGTTTGTGCAATTTTCTGCCTCCGAGAAGGATAATATTTGTCAACGTTCAGTCTGAGTAGGTGAGATTTCTGGTAAAAATCAACTCCACTTCCATGTCACTTTAAATGACAAAACTTTACACATCTCTAAATGTTGCTAACGTTTAAATTCATGTGACATTTGCCAAACATTCATAAATCAAGTGGCAAAGTCAGTAACACAGAGAGATTAATACTGAACAAGAAAGGAGTTTTCACTCACTTTTTAAGAGTTAAAATCTACACATTCTACAATCCAATTGAACATATTTGATTTTTGCAGGATTTTTAAAATTGTAAAGAAAATAGTGTCACGTTTAAAACTTATAAAAGTAAAACAAATGAGAAATTATTCACATTTAAATAACTTTTGAAATAATTAAAAAAATTGGTCCGAATTTTTAGACCAATGTTCCTGTTAATGTACAATTAGAAAATTGTTTAAAAAGCTGAGATCGGTTTTACACTCAATGCATGTTTAGCCCAAAACAACACCTCACTTTAACTGTTTACATCAGGTGTCACTGCGGAACAAACGGTGAGGTTTAGCTGCAAATGTAACATTTGAACAAGTGAAAATATTTCTGTGCACAAACATAAATGACAACTTTACATCATTTAAAGCGTTAGAGTTAAACTTCTGGATGATCATCAAGTGGAATAAAGTTCTGCGTCCACAGTACGTTACAGAAACCAGAATTATTCAATTGTTAGCTCTTACCTGACTCGTCAAAGTAAGCAAAGCACTAACATGAGAGAAAATATATATATATGTATGTATTTTCCAATGGTTAGCTCTATTTTTAGTGATTAAAGTGATGTACACATCTCATTTTAACAGTAGGCATCATTACAGAGGAAATGGGTAAAAAGGCGGAAATAACCGAAGAAGTGGGACGCAACTTATACAGAATAAAAATGAAGTTTTTGTGATTTCTTTTTTGACAAACATAGGTTTTTATATGATCAAGCTTGCCTTTTCTTATTAAAGTTAAAAGAGTTTAGGGGATATCGCAAGAAAGCTGTAAATTACTAAGAATCACAAACAGATTCTAAAAGAAAATGCAAACTCATGAAGAAAAGAAAACATCTAAGGGAAAGTCCATTGTGATTTTGATAAATAAATTGTTTTCATAATTAGATCATTTGGAACTTTGATGGCATCTTGAAAATATTTCACCTTAAAAAATTGTAATTTTTATATTTTATATTTAAATGTTGTCTGAACTGAGTGTTTGTCCCATTACTAAATAGTCTACTAATGCCACGCTAGATTACATTACAGACTCGAACAGATTCCCTAACATTATCTTTAAACTCATCATGGTGGATGAACAGAAGAAGCAGCTGTTCAGTAATTTGCCACCAACATCTCTGGTCAGAGGTTCAACTTGATGCTTTCTCGACCCCAAACAGAAGTTTTTGTCTCCCGTTTCTTCTTTTCACACATGCTTCATACTCAGCCACGTCCCATCCACAGCCGTTGGTGCGTTCGCTGCCATTAGGATATTTTGCAGCTGTTTCTGCAGCCCTGCGCTGTCGGGCTGAGCGGCGGTGGTCGGATCAGTTTTGGCTTTTTAAGAAGCGTCCCTCCACTCCTCTTGGCAGCGCTGTGGTGAGCGGCGGCGGCGGTGACGGAGTAGGAGCGTCCATGCATCATGCGAGCGTTGAGACCGTTGGCCATGGAAAAGGACTTGAGGTGGGACTTGAGGGTGTGGGGCAGGGGCAGCTTGTCCACAAGGTGGACAGGCGTGCAGGAGACAATGGAGCGGCAGCAGAGGTCCTGAAGACTCAGCACTGAAACAGAGACAACAACAAAAAGTTAGGTTTTAAAACTCATTTTAAATTAGTCCTCTTTTTTTTTTAACAATGTAGGTTTTAACAATGTCCGTTATATCAATGGTCTCAGACTGCATTCCTGCATTGACACTGGTTCTTGAGGAATGCAGTTTGAGATCCCTGCTTTATATCAAATAGTAGTCAACTTGTAATTTTATTGCATGTTTATTTCAATAAAATTTAAGAGCAGATCATCAAAAAATTCAGGTAATCAGAAGAAAGTTAAGAAAGCAAGATTAATTCTAACTAATTATCTATGAAATAGTCTTAATAGTCACATTTGTAATAATTAGAAACAACATTTCAAAATAAATAAAATGATTAGTTTTTTAGTTTTTTTTAAAGAAATAAACATTTTGGTAATACATTCCAAAAACGTGAAAAAAAATTGAGTTTTTAAAGGTAACAAAAAAATTAATAAAAATGTAAGGACTAGTGTCATTTCTTAATCAGTGCAGCAATCATTTCAAATACAGATGTAACAAAAAAAATGTATTAATGCTTGAACAATTATTTGAAAATAATATTTACACAAGGAAATCTATCAGAAAAAAGCCATCCAGTATGAAATGTATAATTCTTTAGGTGATGTAAAATTGTGTCATACTTAAAAAAAACTCAAATAGAATAGAGTCTAATATCTGAAATATGAAACCTAATTTACCATTTACCATAAACTGAATCTACGCTGAGCACTGCGTGTGTGTGTCTGTGTGTGTGTGGTGACCTTCTGACCTTTGTTGGGCCTCCACAGGCGCTCCATGCCGTGCCTCATGAGGACGATGCGGGCGAGCTCCGTGAACGACTCGGTGATGTTGAAGTTGCAGAGCGGGCTCACCTCAAAGAAAGTGACGCCCAGCTTCTCGGCGTAAACCTGCGCCTGCTCCGTAGTCACCTGACGCTTGTAGGCGAGGTGGAGGCGGTTCCCGACCAGGATCTTGGGCACTCCCGGTGCATGCTGGGTATAAAAAGAGGGAGCACTGGAACATGTATGCAAATTTTTAACAGGAATCATGACTTCGCACCAAACCGCGCGCCGTCCGACCTCGTCGATCTCTTTGATCCACCTGTCGATCCCATCGAAGGACCAGCGGTTGGTGATGTCGTACACCAGGATTACTCCCTGCAGAGCGCAAAATGATCTTTTAAGTTCCCACAAAACGTGGCAACAATCAATAATTATGAATCCATATGATCCATTTTTAATGAACAGACTTCAAATAACATTATGTCATAATGTTAAATGGCATCATTTCAGATTGATTTCAATTTGCAATTGCTGGAAAACAAAAAAATCTGACTCTTCTGCTGAATATTAAACGCTGCTTTGTGTTTCTTTGACTGCATAAATGAAGTGAGACAACCCAGAATCCTCTGCAGATATCATACTAATGGATCATCTTCATTTTAATAATTCTAATGTACAACTTCTAAATTGTTGGAAATTGTAAAAGATAATGTTGCGTGCAAGCAACTAGCAGTCATTTACAGTACGCTGCAGCAAGCAAGGCATGATGGGAGCTGCAGTTCAAGGTTTTTTCCGTTTTCTGCTTACTTTGACTCCACAAACTCAAGGTTCAAGAGCATCCGTTAGCCTCTCCATGGAAACGCTGCCACTGTTGCTATGGCGATATCTGCTCTGTACCCACTAATAGTCTGATGAGAGACGATGACAGACTGCTTGTGTAAACAGTGTTTGAGGAGGAAAAGGTGGCGAATTTTCCTCCCAACTTTCCATCGGGAGACGAATCTCCGAACGGCGGATTTACACTGTATTACAGCAGGGATGGTAAAGAGGCACCAACATTTCTCTTAATGCACAACTATACATACAATTCTGATATATTTGAGTTTCTTCAGGAACATCACTAGATTTGGTTTGTGAGCTTTCAGAAAATTTTAATTAGATCAGATGTGAACTTCCTGAAAATGAGCCTGACAGAAGCTGGATTTGGGTTTGACTCCTTCGAACGGGTTCAAGAATAAATTACAGGATGCAGGACAGAGAAATGGTGAAACAGGGTTTCCCCCAGTGTATTATAAGCCTGGCGGGCCACCAGGCTAGGCATTACTTATTTTAAAATGTTTGCATTTTTAAAGCTTTATAGTTGGTGTTCAGGTATTAATATTCTAATCTTTCAATTACACATAACTACCAAATGATATCTTCAAATTTTCTTTCAACGTTAAACATTTTTCTAACTCAAAGACGATGAATGACTGCCCTAGCACTTAGCAGGTTTTCTGGGGGAAACCTTGGTGAAATCTCCATGATCCATACCTGTGCTCCTCTGGAGTAGGATCTGAATATGGTGCAGAACCGACCCTGTCCGGACGTATCCCTGAAACAAAAACATACATAAGGAGAGAAAAATAAGATTCTCCCCACCAAACACACAAACAACATAAAATACATTTTATGGATAAACCTTACAACCTTTTCCATCTGTCAAGACCTCCAGATTTCAATTCCTTCAGTCTGACAGCAGCTGGTTCAGAGCAGTCACCAATCATCTCTATGATGCTCCCCCCGCCCCTTTCGTTTGTTTTGATGGGGATATGCATTTAGGATATTTGGTTTTTAACCAAACTGGAATCTGTTGGTCCCGACCCAGCTGTTATGTATCCCCAAGTTGAGACATTTTAGTTCTTACTTTGTTCTAAGCGTTCCACAAAGGAGAAACCAGCAGTTGATCCTCAAAGTAACACTTACATAAACCCAGAATTTATGGTGTCTTCTCTCAGACCACATCCAGTCTGGTTGCTGGTTTCTAGGTGGTCCAACACGACCAAGTCATGTATGTGTTGATCCATCGAAGTGGATACAGCCTCTTACGACAAGTAGCCACAGCTGACTTGTCGGATGGCTCTGCAATCGTCTTAATTTTGGTGCTGAAACCTCGCCGTATACTGTACTCCCCAAAGCAATTCCCTGTCCACTCGGTTCTATCCGTTGATTTATGAGGGAGAAGTTCAGAGATCCTCTGAACTTGTTTGCTCCTCGGCGGCACATGCCTTCAGGGACAGTGCCACAGGACCAAATCAGGACTCAGTGGAAGCGCTAAGGCAAAAGGGAGTTGCTAAATGATTTGTTGCTTACTGAAGACCATGTTGGATGGCTCTGAGATTTCAGACTTCTGATGTACAAAACCTTATCCTAATGCTGGATTTGTCACTTCTAATCTTCTTACGTCATAACCGAAACCAGTGAGAAAAACATGCTCGTAATCTGACTGCAGAGCAAACTTTAGCTCGTCTCGTGCAGAGCCTTGATATAAATACAGTTTAAATCAAAGCTGAAGTTTGAGGCTGCGTCACCTGGAAAAAAACAAAAACAAAACCTCTATCATAAAGTCAAAGCTGCCTCACATGCTTTCTGTTTATTTTTGGACCGAACCAGGACCTCCTCTGCTCTGCTGTTACACAACCACTTTGCTTGTAGATCACACGCCGTGAGGACGGCTGCTGAACAACAGCCAGCCGTTTTCCTCGTGTTTTCATACCAGAGCTGCAGCTTGACTCGCCTCCCGTCCAGGAGGATGGTCGTTGTCTTGTAGTCGATTCCTGAAACGCAGCAGGAAACAGAAAAAATAAAAAACAGTAACCTCCTCAGTCTTCTTCTCTTTACTAAATTTCTAACTTTTCCACGTTCACATTTCTAGATTTTGCTTCCCGCACACATTTGAGCTACTGATTTGTTCTTTTTTGTTGATATTATTCTTTAGTTGAGCCACTGCATGTTCAAATAATTATTCCCCCCTTGGTTTGGGATGCTGTGCAGCTGGAAGGACTTTTGCTCAAACCTATTTTTTTAACTACTTTCAGACAGTTATGATGTGTAACCGTGGTAACAATGTATCATTTTTAGAAGTGGGAGCAGCTGATTGGCATCTCAAAAGCTCAAATAATACTTGAATTGAGACCCTAAAGAATCCTTGACGACAACACCTCTCTAACCCTCTAACCGTAGTCAGACAGAGATTTAAAGAGGAACGGCAAAAGCAAGTGAGGTGGATTAGCAGTGTCCTTGGCGATAGACCATGTTCCCGTGGAGCGCCTTTTCTGCTGCTCGAGTTTTTATTACAGGGCTATTTCAGTGATTTTGTGACACCAAGACTAATTTAGATCATTTTTGTTTTCGAAATCTGTAACTCATGGGTTTGTAACATAAGCTACATTGAATGCACATTCCTTGAAATACAGTTACTGAACTTTAGTAATTTAAGAAAAAAAACATTTATATGTTTTTTGCGTATATTATGCATGTTTTAGAAACATTACATTTTATATTACAGTCATGGACTTGTTTTACATGTGGCGTGTTTTTAAGACATTGTTAGATTTTTAAAAAAAAAAGAATTTAAAACTTGTCCTGCGACAGACTGGCGACCTGTCCAGGGTGAACCCCGCCTCTCGCCCACCAGCACCTCCCGACCCCACTAGGGACAAGGGTGTTAGAAAATGAGTGGATGGATGAATTTAAAACTAAAAATGGTGGTTGATGGAAACAAAAATATATACATATTTTTGGGACCTACGTGGAGCCATCCTCTATATGTTGCAAACAGAGCATCCGTTTGTACCTGCAAATGCGTAGATATAGTATTACAGTTCTGTAGTTTGCATGTGAATTTTATTTTATTTTTTCTTCAGGGGGACTTGGTGAAAAATAATAGAATAAAATAGTGAGCACACTTCAGTTCTTTCTAGAGTTATATGACCAATTTGTTTACTTGTCACACTTTAATGTATTCTCTCATTATTTGCAGTGCTGTAATAACAGCATGCGTGTGTGTGTGCGTGTGTGTGATGTTATTAAGTCCACCTGCTTCTGTAATCTCCCCAACCCATCCATGAATTTTCTATGGAATTTCACTGATAAGCATCTGAACTTGGAGCAGTCAGACTCCCGACAGTGATGCTCGGTTATTACCAGCGTTCTGTGCAGAGCCCCCCCTGTTGCCCCCTGCCGCCAAACCACGGCAAATTTATTCCCTCCTTATTCCCGATTAGATGTAATTATCCAGCTTCTGTCCTGGGACTCCTCCTGCATGAACAAAAGCAGTGAGCATCTCGTCTCCTTTATCACAGTAATTATCAGAGCCTCTACAAAGGCCGCACACTTTGATTATGTAACGCTCGCTCACAGCTTTTTAATAACATGTGCTGTAGTAAGTTTGGAGGGATGGTGGACAGTTTGTTGCACCAAGAGTGATGTAATGCAATTATGTGAAATATGCTACAACAGCAGGGGCAGGTTAAAGCACATCAGAATGAGACCGGGGAAAAAAAGAAAGAAAAAAAGAACATTAATTTGCCTCTTATACTGGACAGAACCTGTATTTAAAAAGGTTTTATTAAACAATCATAATACCGTAGTCAAAGGTGACTAAAATAAAAGGAAATCAGTCCACATATTCAAAATCATGTCTTTTTTTTTTAAAAGTAAAAATGTACCTGATAAAATCAACAAACCTTTATTGTTTGTTTGAGTACAGGAGTCAGTTTAAAGTACAGTGTTTGCTGTGTGTGGATTTTGTGAGGGACCGAGCCAAACCGCAAGCAGGAGTCAGAATCAAATAGTCAAAAGTCCAACTTTCAAAACACACAGGAAAGAGAGAGAAGGGACAGACGTGAACAAGAACCAAGCCGGCAAGAAATATGCAGAAAAAAAAAAGACAGAAAAAAAAGGAGAAAGCTGAAGCTTTTTGAAGGTATCAGGTGAGTCTAATTAACCGATGCCCCGCTGGAGGAGCGGAGAGATATGCAATAAAGCGCTGGGATAAGAGGAGCTAATTAAAAATACAGTGGTCATGAGCAAAGACTAATAACTAAAATTGAAAAGATTTTTTGAAGAATAAGAACTATGACTAAGGATTAGGAGCACCAAAGAGAGCAATTATTAAAAACAACAACAAAAAAAAACCCCTCCAATCAAACAGTCTCTGACCATATACGATGCAATGCATTATGTGTGAGAATTTAGAAAGGTGCCAATACGAAGCTAATCCTGCTCTGATTGGTCAGTCCAACAGTCTGTTTGGTGGTTACAGACATTTTAAAAAATGGGTCCTAAAAATATGACACAATAGTAAAAATACACGCACAAGTAGTATTTGTTGCTGACTCAAGTGCAGCAGTGAGATGAGTCTCGGAGAAGCACTTCAGATGAGAACTGTCACGAAGTGCCGCGTTTCATCCAAACACAGCGGTGTGTGTTTTCATCAAGGTCAAATCACACCCACCCGCGCGCCGTGGGTGTGTGAGTGAGAGTTTCTCCCCGGCAGTTTCTGCTGCATCTTCATTTTTTTATGACTCACAGTCACACATGGAGCCGTTTGGTTCCAAAGAGCAGAACGTTTCGGTCCTCGTTCGGAGAGACTTCCAATACAATCCACAAGCACGGACTCCGTCGGTGTTTGCGAGCATTTTTCCGCGCTCACGTCGGCAGTAATAAAGTCTTCCTCGTGTGTGTGTGTGTGTGTTTTTTTTGGCAGCCTGTAGTAGCAGCTCTGCTCTGGGCTTGGCAGAGGCCCGGAGGGCCCCCCTCTGGGACCTCAAGAGAGTCAGTCGTCCTCTGGCAGAGAGACAGTGGACCACAGCTATGTCTCTGTCTGCTGCCATGACCCAGAAACGCAGCAAATCAAAGGATAAACCCTTCAGTTTTCCACCAACTGCGCTGCATCACCCCCACCCCCAAAAGAAACATAAACCCAAAACATAACGTGCAAGTCAAAGTTGCAGAAGTGTATTGAGAGACATCAACATGTCTCTCAATTTGATGCAGTCCTGCGGTAGCTCAGAGTACATTCCATTTTAAATGGATAGTCCAGATTTCCATTGGTTTGGGTGAGAATGTCCAGTCAGAAATTCCCATGCAGTGATCTCAGTTTGGAGAACAGGGAAGGAATCCTCACCGAGGAGCCGAGCTAACGGCGGGGATAGTATCCGAGACAGTTCCAGCCATCTTAGAGCACCACAGGCCCTTTAAGCTCATCTCCAAAGAGGTGCGCTGTCCCTTTAACTGACAGAAATATCAAACAACCGTCCAGATTTGCAAGATAAAACACTGATGACTTATTCTAGACCTGGAGAATACAGGCAGTTTGCAAAAGACATGAAGACAATAACTGATATTATTTTTCCATCTAATGCACAGCTAAAGTTAATCTTGAGATCCTATAACACTTTGTTGTCTCATTTATATCCAGATGTTCCCACGAATAACACAAACCCCATTCTCTCTTTTAGAAAAATCTAGTTTAGATTTCCAATAAACTCTTGCAGAAACAGATTTTGTCCTTGCGTTTGTTCTTTAGAGGTCGCCGTGGATGAATCAAATGCCACAGCCATGCTTTCCTCTCCATCATCCCGTCACCTTTGACCCAACTCCCTGCAGTGAGCTGCTGCTGCTGCTCAGAAAGGCTTTCTCTGTTGCTGGAACATGAAGGCTGCAGCAGACCGATTTATTCGCCTTTTGCTTTTATTCCCCTTCAAAACGACACAAAGAAAGCCACATCAACACTGCCTTCTGCAATTGGTTCTGTCAACATAATAGACATTTAGCACCTTGTATGCTGCAAGACTTTAAATATGAAATATGGACCTAAAGTCTTCATATAAACTGGAATTCACAATCTTAAAATGTACAACTCTGTGGACAAGACCATAAGCAGCAACCACCTAAAACATATATGGCATCTTCACTTCATCAGTTCCAATAGAACTGATTAAGGATCTTTAAATACTGGCTTGTAATCTTAAAATTATTCTTAATGTTTCAAAAAGTTTGAGTTTATGGCTTAATGTCAATTACGGCTAAATTAGGATTGTTACTATGTGAATTTTGAAGTATCGTATTAGAAAACATTGATGAAAACTGCAAAATCGAAAATAATTTCCTCAGTTTCACAAAAAAAACTCTTTGTTTTGACTGTTCCGAAAAAAAAGGAGCACGCTAAGGGAGAGATGGAAACACATTTACCAAGTAAGTTCATATGTAGCCAACCTTCCCAATCCAAACCTCCAGCACAGGAGAGGACAGTCAGAGTTCTCGACGAAGAGGAAACTCTTGACAGGAATGGGAGAAGAAAAACGCTCCCATCCGCTGATGGGTCTGCGCCTTACCAGAGGTACAAAACATGGTAAAAAAACCCAAAACAATTCTGTTCAAACCTCCAGCTGTGAGGGGGAGGAGTCCGTTTTTCTGAAAGGATGTATGCCAATAAGCAACCTCTACATCTTGTTTAGGACAGTCATACATAGCGTCAACATCTGATTTAAAAAAACAAGACAAAAAACATAATTTTGCGTAGCCTTGCTTGATTTGCTCCAAACCAGTAGATGGAAAGTTTCTTCTGTTTTTTAAAATTTGCATGACAACTGGATGGAAAAATAACTGCTTTTCTTACCTTTCTTCCTGTTAAGCTACTGACGAATAAAGGCCACAAAAACTAAACTTTGCAACTTTACTTTGGTTAAACAAAAATGGAGTAACAAAATAGTTTGTGAATAAAATCCTGACAGGACGACTGAAACACAATACGTGACCTTTTTATTAATCGGAATAGAAGTCAGTCGCTAGTTGCTATGGCGATTCCCGCATTAGATGGGGAGCAGAGAGAGAAGCAATACTCTTATGATTCAGGCAGACAAACTTGGCAGTTTGCTAATTGCTCCGCTAAGTTAAAATGATCAAACCAAGCTAATATGTGTTTCTGTAGTTTATGAATTCAGCACGAAAGGAACAAAAGGTTCTACAATACTCCATGTGATTTATTAGGACTGAAGCTGGCCAGAAAAAGAGTTTTCTGGGGGGTTTTTTTGTTGTTTTTTTTGTATTCTGAACAAGTTTTCCATTTGCGCAGAGCATATGCCCTGAAAGACCCTCCAGGGAGCTGATGGTTGATTTACAACTCACAGGCTTTGTTGAAATAAAGTGTCATTTTCCTGTTTTTAAGAAGTATAACATATTTCCCTTCCCCCCCCATTCCTCGTTCAAATTGGTACAAATTTCCAAATCAGATTTATTGGTGATCACAAATGTAATTGTCTGGACTTTAAGTGGATTATTCGACACCCAACATAGACACACACAGAAAGAGCTGAAGTAGATCAAAACACAGAATCTGATTGGTGTAAAACTTTTTATGCAAAAAGGGGATTTGTAGATTTCTCAATGTTTCTTGGTGAACAAAGTGGCAGAAGAAGGCCAGTGTAATAACTAATTAATTAATCCCCCCGTGGGGATTAATAAACCATATTCATTCATGTTGGATTTTGAGGTCGAGGTTGCTACCTGCAGCTATGGGAGTTGTTTACCTGGAGATCTAAACACTTTAAGTACTTTGGAAACTCATTCTTGTATAAAAAAAAATTCCTTGAAACTAGACTGGAACTGTGTGATATGGAAGCCAGAAACCAAGTAAAAACTCTGACAGGGCTTCAGAAAGCCTGGAGGATTTATTTATTTTTTATCACAGGAAGGAAAATATTAGAGAAACCTGCCAACATAACACTGCGTCGTTCCACGGCAAGCCTTCAAACAGTGAACTCCACTTCACACACACACTAAAATCGGATGTGTTTAGCCCTTGTCCCTCACTCACCCAGGTTGTAGCCGTACGGGGACTCGGACGCTCCGTCCTGCAGACTCTCCAGGATCTCCCCCTTCCCCACGTCGCTGTCTCCCACCAGTAGGAACTTCAGCAGGAAGTCGTAGGCTCGGATCGGGCTGGTTCTGGTTCTGTGGCTCATCCTCGCGGCTCGTGTCCCATCACGAGCTGTACTCTCTTCCTCCTCTTCCCCCCGGAGGAAGAGGAGTGAATAAAAACGCGCGTCCCCGTGTCGTCTACGCGTTCAGTGTTTACCTGCGCACCACGCCCCCCTCAGTCTGCAGCTGGAACAGCTCGGCGCGCGGTTCTGCTCGGGTCCCCGACTTGCTGGCAGAGGATCGTCGAGGACTCAATCCTCGCCTCCCAGCTCAAGAGAGAGAGAGAGAGAGAGAGAGAGAGAGAGAGAGAGAAAGAGAGAGAGAGAGAGAGAGAGAGTAGGGATGGATATCTGCCTGCTTTAATCTGATTGGGCCAACAACTGAGTTGCTAGGGCAACCCCGAATCCCGATTGGAGGAGACGAACATCAATTAGAGCAGGAGCAGCTGTCTGATTGAGAGACTGGCTACTTTTGTGACATCAAATTAAAATAGTTTACATCAGATTTTATTTTTCCTTTCTCGTTGGAGGTTTCAAAATAAAAGCATGTTCATTCAAAAAAAATATTTCTGATTTTGTTTTACCTTTGCTAAAATACAGCAATTGCGACTTTCAGTGGAAAAACAGCCAAGATAAACGCATGAAAACAGGTCACCAATGAAGGATTTGTATATTCTTAATGACAGAACACGTCTTTATGGTCCTATCATTTTTTTTTATACTTTTTTGTTTTTTCTGAAGATTTTCTTGTTTAAGTTTTTTAAAAATGTGAATTTCACAAAGGTTTGTTATCAACCCATCAGCCATAACAACATGATCACCTGCCTAAAATTATGTTGGTTCAGCCTTTTGAGCCATGTTCTCAGGGACAATCACTGATCTGATAATTAAACATACATAAAGAAACAGCTGCGTCATTAAAAAGCAAATATTGTTTATATATATACATATATATATGTATATATATAGTTTTTTTACTCATTCTTATGCACACACAGGAAACCCACTTGTGAGAAGATACAATAAAACCAAATAAAAAGCAAAAGAAAAACCAAACATAGACAGACGTGATGCATATGTGCAGATTGCGACATTTCTATTTTTCCCCAGGAGGAGTGCGTTTTTTCTGCAGATCGGAGCTGCTGGATGTGTCTGAGGCGGTTGCATGGAAAAACCATCAGGACTCGGGTGGAACCACAGGAAACACAGGTGTATGTTTCGGGAGGATGCGCAGATCAGGATTTATTGATCCGCTTCCTGACAGGTGACTGAAAATAAATATTCACGTAAAGCTCCACCTCAACGGCTTTAAGCTTCCAGTCTTTCAGCAGCACCAGAAATATGGCTTGAGTCTGAATTTTTAGCATGTTTCAAGTTCTGCTGCTTCTTGCTTGTCATTTTAAGGCATCAAATGGACTGGACCAGGGTCACAGTAACCCATAACTCTTCTTCTTCTTAATATGACGTTCAGAGCAACGCTTCAGTGCACAGAAAATTAAGTAAAAAAATAATAATAAAACCTTCACACAAATCTTGGACTGTCTGAATGAATGGTGCGTTTTTGCCTGTACACAATCACATTCGGATTGTCGTGGAGGGTCATCAGAAGGTGTAGGATTATTTGCTCAGAGAATGAGCATGACAAGTTTCTTTCCGGCCTTCGGTTCCTCCGGCAGACGTCTCTGCATTCGGCTCAGTTGTAACTGTACCCGGGTAGAGGCAGCTGCTGACCCTCCTTCGCCTCGAAGAAGGTGTAGGACAGCGTGATGGTGTCGACCAGAGCCATCCGTGGGTCGTCGTCGAACTCCGGGTCGATGTAGAAGAAGACCGGCATGTCGACCTCCTCGTGAGGATTGAGACGCTGCTCCTCGAAGCAGAAACACTGCAGGCAACACACAGAAGGTCCCTGTTCACATCAAGTCATGTGGTTTTGTTTTTATTTTTAATGGATGGAACTAGATCACACGTGGAGTTCCTCAAGGCTTTATCCTCGGGTCACTTCGATTCAGCATCTACAATGCTTTAGAAATGTACTCACACATTACAACTACAAACTTGATTGAGTTTTTTTTTTTTTTAAGAAAAGATTTTGGCAAAAAAATTTACTTACACCATTATTTTTGTAAGGTGACAAAAATTATTCTCAGCATTCTGCAGAGAGAAAGCAATCTGAAACTCGCCTGGATTTTGTTGAAGTACTGTCCCGCATCAAAGGGCACCACGTTGTAGGTGGAAATGCCGATGATGGGTTTGTCTGTCGGGTTCTTGGCTCTGTAGAAGGCCAGCGCCGTTTCGCCCGGAACCACCTGCGAAGAGAGAAGAGAAAGGTTTAACACGGAGAAGATCGTGTCTTCTCTGACAGGAAGCTCAACGGCACAAGTGGGAAATCTTACGTAGATCTCCGTCTGCTGAGGTCTGAAGTTCCACTGGATGCTGGCGTGCGTGTCGGCGTTGAAGGTCACCTTGATGATGCGTTCCTTCACCGGTTTCATCGTCTCCACCTGATCCGTGTCGTGTCCGGCAACAGCCGAGCCGCCTAGCCCCGTCGCCTGGGAGAGAAGCGGAGAGGTCACACAGGCCCACGGCAACCGTGTGTGTGTTTCTGTACATGTGTCTCACCTGGCAGTAGAGGCGGTACAGAGGTACAGAAGCATAGGACAGCCCGATCATTCCCACCCCGGCAGCAGCAATGTATGTCAGCACCGTCTTGTTCCTGGTTCTCCACTCCTCCTCCTGACCCCTCGATTTCCTACTGTGGTTCCTCATCGGGGGGCGAGGCGCAGGTCGCCGCCGAAGCAAGTGTTCACCCTGGGAGAGCATGGTCCTCTGAGAGCTGCCGTGAAGCACCCAGACGCATCCCGTCCACCGGGGCGAGAGGGACGGACGCAGCAGAAGAGGCAGCAGCATCTCACCTGAGGGGCTCAGCTGCATGTCAAACAGAGCACAATATACACTGCATTCGGGATCAAAGCCATGATCTTTAAAATGAATATTTAATAAACAAAAGAATAAAGTCTGAGAAACTGACTCTGACCTTCAGAAACATCCAAAAAGCTTTTGCAAGTATAAGTGTTGTAATGGGCACAGTTGTGTCCCTCCAGTTGATTTATCTATAATCGTTATTTCTGTCTGTTTTCAGCTAATTTGTCTCCCTTTTGCTATAAAACAGCAGGGAAACTTCCTGCTGAACTCACGATGATGAAGTCAGACCTCAAATCAGGTGTTTAATGTCTTTACCTGCCTGAACATATATCCAATCTGACTTGAGGTCAGAGTTTATTCTCCTCACTAAATAATAAGACCTGCAACCAGAACTCAAGGCAAAAAACCCCAAACAAAAAGCACCGAGTTTAAACGAATCGTCAGTTCAGTTTAAATAACTGGTTCAGTAGTTTTAGAGGTATAGTTACCTATGAAGAGCAGCTCAGCAGTAAACAGGCGGTTATTAAACATTCAGCAGTGCAACACGAAATTGGCTCCTACCGCAAGAAGAAAGATTCCGCAGACAAAGTTCCGCCCATTTGGCTCATTACTGCCCTCTGCAGGAAAGTTATTGTATTCACAATTTTGTTGTATGGGGAATGTAAATGATTAAAATATTATAGGAAATGAAGAAATACAAATTTAACCCCTTACCCCCAGAAGAATAATTAACACAAAAACCAAAAGGACAGAAACATGCAGTATACTACATTAAAAGTAGTATAAAAAGAACAAAGTTATAACATAACAGAAAGAAAGAAACAAAGAAAGGAGGAAATAATCTGCTTAGTACACAAATGATAAATTGACATTTGTCATCCTAATCCTAAATATTAGGATGACTAGTATTAAATCAAATCAATAAAAAAAAAAAATAATAATAAATACATGAATTAAAGTCAGAAAATAAATTATCCATTTGGATATATAAATTACCAAGACATATTTGATAAATTTGCTTTATAAACCTTAAATGGTTGTAGATTAACGTTCATCGATATATTCTACAAAAAACTATTTATGCATTTATTAAAACCTGAATTGCAAACAGACAGGTACAATTAATTTTAAGTAAATACACGAATGAACAAACAAAAAACAAGTTAAATGTTCAATAAATAAACAAATAATAACCATAAAAATACCCCAGGTGTTAATGTGATTATTATATGTGTTCAGAAAGTGAGCTGTAAGGTCAGAGGTTACTGTCGGACATAACATAGTCGGGATGAGCTACGGGGGCCTGTAGAGTCCAGACCGTGCGACAGCAGCAGTGATGGAGGGGGTGACGGTGGGCCAGGTATTCGATGCTGAGTGTATCCTCAGCAAACGGCAGAGGAAGGTAAGAACCGGACTCTACCGTGAATCCATAGTTCTCTGTGTGTTCTGGTTTCGGTTCTTGTGCTCACTGTGTGTGTCTCTGCAGGGAAAGTTCGAGTATCTGGTGAAGTGGAGAGGCTGGTCTTCCAAGTGAGTAGCTGCGGCTAGCTGCTAGCTGCTAACACAAAGACGGTGTTTACATTGCCAATTGGATTGGTACCGCCCGAACTAGTTCTAGCCGCTGACTGCGTTCACAAATATGCTGTTTAAACTGCGGCTCCGGTCGTTTTAACAGCCAAACCAGAACCACTGGCTAACTGCTAACACAGAGAGATTGTCTAAGCTGCGGGCCAGGAACCCGGTGGTACCTTCCGAACCCATATCAGCTGGATTCTGTTAGACTAGTATTAACTCCAGCCTCAGTCGGACATATGAAACAGACCAGAACTATGTGGATATATTTCGGTCAGAGACCTCTTTAATGAGCACGAAAAAAACAACAACATGTCAGTGAAATTAATGTAGATAAAATAGTAAAATCGTCAAAACATTCATTGAACCAAACCTGGAAGAATAAACTGGTTGGATGTTTGGATGTTAGCTTTGAACCAGTAATCAGCCTGCTTTTGTTTTGTGCTGTTGCCTCTTTATTTCTGCTTTTCATTCATCTGATTTTCTAAAATCTTTTAACATTTTGAATTACAATCTCAGCCATGTTTATTATTGTTATTATTATTATTATTTCATATAGAAATGCCCAAATCTAGCTTCTCAATAAGGTCAGTGGTCTGGAAGAACTATTAATGAGCAAATCCCTTTTATGAAATGTCCTAAAACGTACACGCTTACTTTTAACTCTTTAGGCCTTCAGCTGACTGCAAGCATAGAAAAAAAAAACAACAAAAAACTGAACATTTAATTGTTATGCAAGAATCTACTTTAAACATTGGAACAGCCAAAATAAAACGGTGCTTTTATTTTATGTGGACATTGTTCTTCATAGCATGTCCAGACAAGCCTAAATTAGGTGCTTTGCTTCAATCATTGTAATTTATTAATACGTAGTGCAGATGTCAACCACCTTTACTATACAAGGAAGCAATTTTTGCTCCTATCTTACTAGATACAATTTGTCTAGAGTTGTAAAACCTACATGATGTTTTTTGTTTGTTTGTTTCATGAACAATTGCTGTATAAATATCAAGGTTTCCCCCAGAAAACCTGCTAATCCCGGTGGTTGGGTGCCATGGTAGTCATTCATTTAGCGGCCCGTCGTGTCTTGGAGTTAAAAAAATGTTTAAAGTTGACAGGAAATTTGAAGATATTACTTGATAATTATGTGTTATTGAAAGATTGGAAGATTAATACCCGATCACCAACTATAAAGTTTTAAAAATGCAAACATTTTAAAAAGAAATAAATAAGCAATGCTTAGCCTGGTGGGGGCACAAGTAAAGCCTGGTGGCCACCAGGCTTATAATACTCTGGAGGAAACCCTGAACATTATTAATAGCATTAAAATTTTGATTTTGTATAAACTGTAAAAGTGATCAAAATGCCATTTGAGTCAGTTAAAATTCAGTTTACTGCGAGAGGCTTGAACTGCATGGTGTTTATGCTGGACACACAGTTTGCTGCGGGTTTGCTGTTTTTGTTTATAGGGAAAACTTTGTAAGCATTTGGGAATTTTGTAAACACTAATTGCATGTTTTTTATGCCATATTATTCTTAATCAAGCTGTGTCCTTTGATTTATTTTATGACCTTTTCCAATGCTGATGGGGAGGAGGAAGCAGTGAATGGAAAATCACCACAGATTTCCTTCCTAGAATGAACTATCTGTGTACAAACTATCTGGAGAGACTGAAGCTGATTACTGATGTTTTTTTTCTTAAGGCACAACAGTTGGGAGCCTGAAGAGAACATTCTGGACCCGAGGTTGCTGGCAGCTTTTCATAAGAGGTGAGAGACGTTTGTTTTATAGCATCCATCAACTATAAAACAAATAATGTTTTTTTTTTTTTTTTTGGGGGGTGGGGGGGTTCTGAAAAACATTTAAAATAAAAACCAATCTTTCCAATCCCCACAAAATAATTAATCAGAGCTTGCATTGTTCACAAAGTTTAAGGCCTATTACATTTGGTAGCGCTCTGGCCTGCCAATTCCAGTTTTAACTGATGAGCATTTTTGTTTTTGAACATGGACAGCAGAATCCTTTTTCTCCCCCTCTACCACATGGATATAATAAAAATGTGACGTCATCTAAATGATGTTTATAGTAAAATAAAATAGGGATTCTCAACATTAACAGGGGTGTGACATATGTTTCTGAGCTTTTCAACATAACGGCCAAATAAGTCAGGCTTGGACGATATGGTATTTGTTTGGGCTTGTGATAATGATACTACTGAGGATTGGGGTGTTTTTAACTAAAGCAGGAAATAATGTCAGTATTGTAGTTGTTTTTTATCATAGTAAATATCTGTAATATAAAAAAAATATCACTGAACATCTACAGTTAACGGTATGTGGTTGGGACTATAAATAAAAGCTAACGGAATAGAATTGCAGCATATCCCTTTTACTCCTTTTAAAAAAAAAATAGTTTTTTGCATGCCTGAAAACATAATTTTCATCACATTACAGAGCTATTGATATTTTTTTCAACTTTAAATAAATAATAGCTGTGGCCAACTTCATATTTAAAAAAGAGAAAAGCTTGTATTTACTGCTACGTTCTACTAGATCGTTCATTCATTGTCATTTTCACTCAGTAATAGTCTCCACACTGAAGAGGGTGGCTGTCTGATAGTAGTTATATATGATGAATTCACTGCCCGGAGAAAGGTAAATTTTTCAGACAAGGTGTCATATTCCGCTCACCAACAGGTTTGTTGTGCACCTCCACCAACAACAAAAGGTTTTAATCTTTTCTAATACACTGGATTTGGAAGACCTGATCCTTCTTTGTTCCTGTTTTCCAGGGAACAAGAACGGGAACTTCTGTTTCAGAAGAAAGGAAAACGGCCCAGAGGACGACCCAGGAAAATCCTGGTAACTGAACCACATTGGTTCGTCATGTTTACTCCGTTGTCTCGTCTTTATCTCCGCTCATTCGTCCTCATCTCGTCCTCAGCCTCCACCTGCTGACACCAAGGACAGCAATTCCTCCTCATCTTCCTTCGGCCTCTCATCCGAGCCTTCCTCTTCCTCTGAGGAGGATGACGACGATCATGTGAAGAAGGCCAAGCAAAGTCCTCGTATACACCCCGTGCCCCAGAAGCGGCCTCAGATCCTGTTGGCCAAGCCCGATCCGCCACGTAAGAAGAAGCGTGGGAGGAAGCCATTGCACCCGGACCTGAAGGCGTTGCGGCAGGGAAAGAGTCTTCCTTCTCCTCCACGCCACCACCAGCCAATCAGGTCGCCCAGAGATGAGCCACGGCCTGGTGTGAAGAAGCCCCTGCAGCCGGCCAGCTTCACCTACCCTGGGCTGAGCCGGAGCTCCAGAGAGGAGGGTGCCTCCTCCTTCTCTCAGAGCTCCACTTCCAAACCCGGATCCCTTAATTGCGTCTGGGCCGGCCGCTCCCTGTCCGCCTCGTCCTCCCACAACAAAGGTAGTCCGTCACAGAAGCCATCTGAACTGCGACGCGCCGTCTCCGAAACAGGAACCGTCAGAGTGGACGCCTTTAAAGGATCTGCTCAGAAACCAGCACCTCTTGGTCTGCACAGCAGCTTCGGAGGACATCCGATAGCAGCGCAACGCCCCCCACTGACCCACAGAAGGCATGACAGTGTGGGCGGTCAGTCTGGCTTGGTTCAACACAAACAGCAGAACTCTAGTTTCTCCAAACAGTCACCTTCACCGATGCCCAGAGAGCGGACCAGCCAGGCGTTGAATCTACGAGCGCTCAACCTGCAGAGTGTCGGTAAGCTTGCGGGAACCGGCAGTTTGCAAGGGGGTTCACGCAGCACCGGCGTCGGCAAAGGAACCACAGCCGGTGGGCAACGCTCCGGGCCCAGTGGCGCAGATCCTGGACGGAGCAGAATGCAACCCACAGGAGGCAGCAGGCAGGAGGAGCACAAACACCGGTCTAGCTCTCAGAACCGCAACCTGAATGAGCTCAGCACCGGTGATTCGGACGACACCAGCAGCAGCGAGTCGGAACACGACCCTTCATCGTTTCCCGGCGACATGAGGCCGAGCGTCAGCAGCAACGCCGCCGAGTCAGATACGGAAACGGACTGGAGGCCGGCAAGGAGCATCATGGAGCATGTCTTTGTAACTGACGTCACGGCCAACTTCATCACGGTGACTGTGAAGGAGTCGCCAACCAGCGTGGGATTCTTCAACTCCCGGAATCACTAAAAAGAAAGAAAAAGACCCAGAAATCTTGTTTCAGCTCCTGCTAAGGAATAATAATACTTTTTCAAGTCAGACCGCAGTTGGACTCTGATCAAGTTTAACGGAGCAGCTTATGAAGGTTTGTTTGAGGTTGTTGGGTTATCCTTTACAACAGTGCTTGCGATGGCTAAGGGGTTTCTCAGTCCATCAATAGGAAAACAAGGAAAACCTGGTCAGGTTCTAGACTTTGGAGATGTCTGGGCTGCTCTGATATGCTGGTATTTTGTTGCTGACAGCAGTTCTACGTGGTGGAGAGGATTGGATCAGTCTGTGGTGTGTTTCCGCCCTTACTTGGGTTTTATCCGTGATATGCCTTGAGAATGGGTGAGTATAAGAAGTAATGTAATACTTAAAATGCCACCTGGAACTCTATATTGCAGTTCTCAGTCCATGCCAGCAGGTGGCATAGTTTTACAAACCTAAAGTTGGGAAATATTAACCAATTAACTCCAGCCTGTTTTGTTCTTGTATATAAGCTTGAAGCTGTAGCATCAGTGAAACTAAATCATGTCCTCACATCAGCTCAGTAGACACTCATCTTCACTGTTGTTTCCCTCTTGTTTTTTTTGGCTTGAGCTGTTATCGTCATAACTGTTTTTATCAGCTTCTAGTCTGTTTTTTTTCCCAAGAAGCCAGAATCTGTGATCTTGGTCTCCATTGTGGGTTCTTCAGGCTTTTTTCAAGCATACAAGGACTGGTACCAGAAGGTTCCTTACATGTCGTTAGATGGCCAGTAATCTGTTGTGTGGCTACAAAGGAGACCAGATGCCCATAAAGCTCAACACTGTTTGGTTTAATGATTGTTAGTAGCTCCACGTCAGTTCGCTCCTTCCCAGTTCATACCCATATACTTAGTCAATGTCATGTCAGTTCATTGTAGTTAATTATTTATTCTCAATAATGAAAATAAATTATTAGAAAAATGCTCAACTATAATTTAAAGGTGGTATTATCTGAGACCTTCAAGTTCTACTCTATTCTCATTTATTTTGGTTCTTTATTTTCATTCATGCCAACTGCTAAATACAAATAATGGTGATCTGCTGTTAGAGATTCACTGGAGATGTACAATCACATTTACTTTCTGTAAACTAGGAGTAGATTATACAAAATAACCTCTTTGGCTGGCAAAGCAGGTACAAAACATCAACCTGGCTGGTACAAGTTGATGCAATCTCAACACGAAACAACTCACACCCGGCTGCTCCCTTTTGACCTGAACTACTTGTGTATGAAATGACCGGAGTAGCGAAGGTACTAAATGGCAAAGAGGTGAAACGACCAGCAGGCCATCTTTGTAACATTCACCACTCTGTCTCTTCTGACTTCTGCTCGCTGTAAGGCCAACTCACTTTGGGCGTGTCCCTGCTTGATTTGTTTGACTTTGAAGTGAAATATTGAACCAGGAAATTCTTATACCATAAAGAAAATCATCACCGGTTTAATTAGGGACGGTCAGGGCTTCTGATAATTTTTTACAGATATTGTTTTGGTGTTAATTTCAAAGTAAAAAAAGTCTGGTGATCTTGCCATTTTAAAAAAAATTACTTACCTCTTACCCTGATTATCAGTGAAGGAAACCTTTTGGCTTCTTATAAAAATTTAATTTGTCTCATTCCTAAGCTGAAATTTATATGTACTTGAATGAAATATCTGTATATGTATTTTTGTTTTAAGGACTGTTTTTTTTGTTGTTTTTTTTTGTGTTTTTTTTGAGGAATCACCCCAAAGAATCGAATAATGGTCCTTTAAGCTTTCTGTAACGACACTGTTTGAGATGTATCTTCTTCCATGCCGCTTTTAGGACAAACAGTTTGAAAGTTATTATTTTCATTTCAAACTCAGTCTTTTCTCCTTGATTTGAATTGAATCAGAAGGACCTGACTCCTATTCAACGTCAGCCATCATTAAAGGGTAACAGTCTGTGTTGAAGTAGGATTTTGCAAGAATCTGCTGTCAGCCTAGACTCTAGAAACCATCAGACGGACATTAATAACTCTTCTGCAGGTCCTCAGGTCTCAGCTGGTCTTCCACTGCCACCTCCCAGCTTCCCACCAGTGACCTGTTCAGACCTTCCTGCTCCTCTCCAGAATTCGATTCTAGACTCGCTTTTATCCTGTACCTCATTTTTTCTGTCTGAGCTTCTCCTGAAGAACTCCCATCGGAGTTCTCTCTGTTCCGTCTTTGGACCAAAGGTGTATTGAATGTGAACTCTTTTGTTCTGACCTGTATCGTGGACAGTATCTCCCGCACTAAGCACAGTACAGATGTAAGCTGACGGAAACGTCCCAGTATCACTTAAACCAGTTTTGTACCATTTGTAATACACACATTGTTGCGGTGTATTTTGAATTTGAATTATGTGTTATTTATATTTGTAAATATGTGGGGATTTTTTTTTTTTTCATGATGTGATATCTGATATGGATCTGGTGCTCATGTCGGCTGATTAGCTTCAGATTCCTTGTAGCCTGTGTGCCTCTGCCGTCTGAAGGATTCGGGAAATAAAGCGTAACAACTGGGCGCTGTTTGTGTAGTTCCTGTCTCCTACCAGCAGGTGTCTCTGTATCATCCTCAGGAAACATCAGCCAACAAACCAAGTGGACGGTGTTTGAAATGGCAACTAAAAAAAAAAGGATTCTTAAATAAATAAATTAAAATGCATCGGGAAATATGAAATCATTGCAATTTTGGTTTTAACAATAAGTTAAAACAGTGAAAACTAATGAGTTTGTCAAATTCACAGGACAGCATTTTTAATTTGAGGATGCTTAAGTACTATTTGTATCCATTTCTGTACACACCTGGATCTTAATGTAACCATGAAAATCAAACACAAAACCACACTAGAGAGATCTTAAACTGTTTCTAAGCAGCCACGACTTCAAAAAACCAAACTGCACCCATTTGCTTATTTATGACCTCTTGGTGTGACTTAGCTGCTGTGCAGCTCACGTGAGTTTTAATGGCTGTTTCTCTCTTTGTTCATTAAAACTTCACTTTCTTCAATAACTCTTAAAACGTCCACCCAAAATGTGGAAAAACCCATGCCTAGCCGGTCAATACAAAAATAAAAATAAAATAAAATTATACCAATGCTTGCTCACATATTCTTCCAGAACATATTAAACTTGTTTTCTTTGACACTATTTTCTTTGTTTTTATTAGTAGGTCTTCAGCTCATGATTGAACTATAACTAAAGAAAAGTGTGGAAAGAGAGAGGTCGATGTGGAAAACTTCATTGCTGTGTTGTTGTGACTCTGTGTCCATGAAGTTAAATCCTCAAGATTGGCCCGTTTCTTTAATCTTTTGTGAAACTCTTAGTTAAATATTTAAAAGCTGGATCATTGTAAATTTTTATAAGTACAATTTCACCTTTTTGTTATTACCTTCATATTGAATCCAGAATACAATTTAAAATTACAATTAATGCCCTTAATGATCAGACGGCATCATATGTAAAAGATCTCACTGTTCCTTGTGTTCCTAATGAAGCCTCTCAGGTTTGTAGGTTCTTCCCGGAGTTTTCTAAAAGTTGAAAACTTTTGTCGAGTAAAGTATCTTGAGATGACAATTTACATGAGCTAAATTTATGTAAATAAAACTGAATCGATTACATTCCTACCAGACGCTAGAAGGACATTTTTACAAACTTAATATCTGCCAGAAGAGCATTTCACAGAAAACCAACTCATTAATCTACTAAATGCATTTATTGTTCCAGTGCAATTCCAACTTCCAGAAATCCTTTTGAAGGCAGAGTCAGACTGACCGTGTGTGACAGACAGGACTGTCCACGGAGCAACGTTAACCCTAACTGAACACTGCAAGCAGAAAATCATGTATGTTGGAAGCAGATAATGTCGCTCCACAAAGCTGATGCAGATTTCTGCTCAGAGCCAAAGCAGAGAGGTGGAATTTTCCTGAAGTGATTCCCTGTCAGGAGCAGGAGATGACGAAGCGGGCCCCCTCACAGTGGGCTAAACAGTGAGAACTCTGTGGGGCAGTGTGTGACCTGCCCCGACCCAAGACCTGCAGTCCTAATGGAAAATACACTCTTAATCTGACCAACTCTGCTGCCCCCTGCTGGATATCTAATGTTTATTCATTTTATTTTATTTTTTCTGGACATTACGAATAAGAAACATTGTTGTAAACTGAACCTACTACTGTTTCCCTCTGTCTGTGTGTCAAAAGTGGTTGATTGAAAGAAATTGTCTGAAAGTCAAAATTATTAGCACCGCCTGCTGATCATTAAAAACTTTCCCATAAGTGGAAGAGATCAGGTTCGGCAGAATCGGGTTGAAGTGTTGATGAAATGTTTTCAGGATGTAATTTGGTATCTATACATGAGTCAGAAAATGTGTTTCACGGCGGAGGAGCAGCACCTGAAGTAGTCTGTCATGGGATGACAGACACTGAGAACACGACTTTATCATTCCCAGAGGAATTGGTCAAGGTTTAATCAAACAGAAAAAGACAGTGAAACATCCAGAAGGGTCATCTTCGGGTCAACGCCTGCTGATGTGATACAAATGGGGAAAAATAAACAAAGGCCCAAACTCACGGAGAAATGGCCACATGTGCTTACTTGCTACGTTTGACCCACACTAGGACCGAACGGGAGAGGCAGAAATTTTATTCAGAAAATTCTTATGTTCTAGTTTCTTGGACAAACCAGTTCAGGAACAAAACGGGTAGCTTTAAAAGGCTGTAAAAAATTGGGATTGAGTCCAAAAGTTTAAAATCAACTCTGAAGGTGGTTAAATGGGATTCTTGGCTCGGGGCAACAATCAGCATCACCAGCCAACGTAAAAGGCACATCCAAAAAGTTATGTTAGAAACAGAAACCACTAAGAACGGCCAACAGAGAGCCTCAAACATGATGTCCAAACCACCAGTCCACTTTAGCTCCTAGTACTGCTGCCAGTGTTTTCATCAAGGCAATCACTAATCTTTGAGTTTGGATGTATCAAGTAGGATGTCCACTCCTGGGATTATTAGCTATAATATATATATTTTTAGTTCCACTGTCCAGTGAAATTGTCTGATAACTGTCTCCCAGCTGCTTCCCTAAGGTCATTGCTGATACTTTCCCACCTTGACATTGAGTTGAAACACATCCAAACATTTTGTGAGAGTTGCCTCTCTTCACCGGGATTTTGTAAATCCACCCAAACATTCCCTGCCACACGCACACACACGCCTACACACACACTCGCACGTACATGCAGCCTCCCAGTCACTATCTGGTATTACCTGACGGCAGCAGGTTGTGTATGCTGGCACACAGTTCAGCAGACTGTAGCAACATGTCTGGCTTTCAGGGCTCTCTGCAGGTCACCTTTACAGCGGCAAACAGGTGGAGGCAAGTACATATGATCTGAGTCATCAGACAGCATTTACAGCCTTCAGACACACTCAGCTTCTGTACGCTTATTAATAGTAATGAGAACAGGAGAAAACTTTCAAACCTCCTCAATTATCTGACGTTCCCCATGCTATTAAGAGAATCTCCTCAGTCAGCAGTATCTTTGGAAGACTTTGGTTTATGTCTTCTTCAATCTGAAGATGGACTGGAGTGGAACGGATTCCACTGAAAACGCATTGATTCTTCACCTGTCTTACTCATCCTGTCTGTCTAAACCTGACCATGGTTTGTGTCGACAGCAGTCAGCTATGAGGCCACCGAAGCTACCTTCAAATGTTAGCCTAGCACCCTACAGTGTGTTTTACATTCATTAAAGCTTCAGTTGCTGCTCAGAAAACAAGGGAGAGGCAGAAATTCTCATTAATTAAACTATAAATCCATCTTCTTACACCCTTGCTCCTAGTGGGGTCAGGAGGGGTGCTGGTGCCTATCTCCAGAGACATTTCAGGCTAGAGGCGGGGTACACCTTGGGCAGGTCGCCAGTCCATCGCAGGGCAACACAGAGACAGACAACCATGCACACACACTCACACCTAAGGAGAATTTAGAGAAACCAGTTAACCTGACAGTCATGTTTTTGGACTGTGGGAGGAAGCCGGAATACCCGGAGAGAGCAAACTCCATGCAGAAAGACACCAGGCCGGGAATGGAACCCAGGACCGTCTTGCTGCAAGGCAACAGTGCCTCTAACATGGATCTAACATGGAAATACTTTGTATAAAAATTGTATATTTTTCTTTAAACATTTTTTTTTTTTCAGATGGAGTACCTCAGGGAAGGTACTCCATGTTGTTGTTGAAGGAATCATTCACATTTTACAAAAAAGTTTCTGATGAAAGAAGAAACCAGTAGTATCTTCTTTGCATTATATTTATTTATTGGTGCAAAGTGCAGGTCTAATTATTAATTAATTAATCCACTGGCTGTTCAAAAGGGGGGAAAAAACCACAACAAAAAACTGATGTATGGAGTAAAATATCAAAATTGAGCACAACTTGCCTGAATATGTTCAGTTTTCCATAGAATCCTATATAAATATGTAATCAAAAATATATTTTTCTGCCAGAATCAAACATTTAAGTTAGAAAAAAATAAAGTTGCAATTATTCTATGGGTGACTGCACTGGCACTACAATATTTGGATCACAAAAATAATTTTGATACCTACAGAAAACAAAAAGCAAAAAACTGACTACATTTGAATCCTAAAGTTAGATTTTACCTGTAAAACTACAGAAACACTGGGGTTTGAATACCTCTTTTTTTTAGATGAATAATAATTTGAGCAACATTTGTGTAAATATTTGCAGTAGGGCACAAACTGTGCCAACAATTCACAGCAAAAAGTCTGGGGAATTTGAGCCTGGAAAACTCCCGAAAACAAGAAGAAGAAAAAAGAAAGTACAACTGTTGTATCCATGACAACCCATTTTTAAATTGTATCTGTGTTATTTGCAAGTTCAGGAAATTGGAAATAAATATACTGAGAAGAAAATTACAGAAAGGAAGCTCTGGAGGGTGAAAAGTTATTAGTTTCAAATTAAAAAATGATTTTGTTTTTATGGTTTGCGCTTCTCTTTTGTTCCAAGATGCTTAAGTCCTGCTTGGTGTCAAATTCAAACCAACATATTGTTGCCCATTTTGAAATACATTTAAAGAACAAAACATACAAGCGAAAAGTTTTCTCTTTTGTAACGCAACAACTGTAGGCGAGAAAATAGCATGTCTACTTTTAGAGACAGAAATATTGTGTTATAAATGACATTTAAGTCACTTGTATTAAAAATGATGGACATCAGTGCTAAAAACAGACAACTTTCCAACTGATAGTTATGAAAACATTTATTGAAGAAATCTGAATTTTGGGTATTTTACAAGTTAAATGACAGAAATGTGTCCTTTTTATGTACAAATATCAAGATTCTATGAATTTATTGTAAAAATGTGGAGTACTGTAAACAATTCACATCTCTCTCTAAAAGTTATTTCATAAAAATAGGGGATTGTCGTCTCTTTAATGGCATTTAAAACACCAGTTTTGCCGAAATAGATCAAATGTTATCAAAATATTTCTTTACATTTTAATTCCAATTTTGATTCATATGAGTTTTGTCCATTTCAAACTAAATAGGGACTTTGTTGTGGAACCAGATGTTGCAATTGTGTGATCATGAACAGTTCAATAATCCAATTGCAAATAAAGCCTGGTGATAAATAATCAGTTTCTGACCATTATCTGATCCCACAGTGGAAGAACATTTCAGTTTCAAACCCAGTCACCTTTGGATTCAAACGGGAATTCATTTATTAATTCCGAGTTTTGAACTTCTTGCGGCAAATTCAGAAAATTCATGGAGACAATTTTCCTGAAAACTGAAGTTTAACTCAGTCTTATAAATAAGAAACACATATGACACATATGATTTATATTAATACAGTAGAGCAGAGATTATATAAAAAAACTGACCATCATTTATAAAGTTTAGTCCAGATACAGCAACCTGAAGACGCAGAAAGCGATTCTCCTCAGAGATGTTTTGAACAGTTCTGCGGATCCGGATCCGGTTCTCCTCAGTTCGGACAGGAGCATTTGCACTCGGATATGACCGGGTACTGGATGTGGATCCAGGCGCACCTCTGCGGAACCTTTTTCTGCGGGCAGTGCCACCTCAGGAAAGTCAAATGAGTCGCTTTGGCCGGTTTGCACGTCATCCCCTCCGGAACCGAGCAGGACCGCTTGCTGTAACAGCTGCCCACCTTCAGGTAGCGCGGCCAGAACCGCCAGCCCAGTTCGGTCCACGCGTAAACCACCGGACACAGCGTGTAGGCCCAGAGCATCCTGCGCAGTTTCCGGTTCGCCTTCTGCTTCTTGCCGAACAGCACCTCCAGCTCCAGGGTTCGGATCTCTTTCGGCATCGGTCCGGTGAGCTTCGGGCTCTGATCCGGGTCGTCCTCGTAGAGGCCCTCCGGCGGGGACACGGACATGAAGTCCGGGTTGAAGTGGCTCCCCAGGAGGCTCCGGAGCTCCGTCCCGTTCAGGTCCTTCTCCTTCGGGTCCAGCTGCGGGTCCGGCTCCTCCTTCAGGGCCTCCACGGGCAGAGAGTCGCTGGGGCTGGGGCGGATGAAGTGGTTCAGGTGTTGGCACATCCCGTCCTGGATCCAGAGCGCCAGAGAGAGAAACAGCAGGAGCCAGCGGGAGGGATCCATCCCCCCTGTCTGGTTCCGATCGCCACAGATCCCCACCAGAGCTCCGGGTCTTCTCCACCAAAATAAATAAATAATAAAAAAAAGATAATCCAAGAGGGAGTTCAACCCAACCCACCTCCAGGCAGGACTAAGTCCGGGATCAGCTCCGGGCTCCGGGCTTCATGTTGGCTGCAGGCTCCTTGGTCCTGCCGGAGCCGAACTGAGTCGATCTGACTCCGGCTGCGCGCACATATTCGCCAGGAGGAGGCTGATGTCACCCAAACCGAGCCACACCTCTGCGCACTTTACGCACCGGCGGTGGCGGACTCTTTTTGGGAGCGATGAAAGGATGAAGTTGGCGGGAGCGGGAATAACCGTTCAGTGATCAGGAGGAGGCAGAAACAAGTTGAGGTTCGGTGTGTCTGGGTCATTTGGTAGTCTCACCAAGTGTCTCTCTGCTCTGGTCTTTTCGCGAAAATATCTTAGTACAATTAAAATAAGGCAAAATTAATTTACAAGTCACTTTTCTGCAAGATGTGGGAGCTTGTTTAAATCAGAAATTCATTAATATTGATGAGAGAGTGCCAGTTCCACCGGAAAATGTCTTGTTATTAATCAAATAATCTGACAATGGAACTGGTACTTATGTATATATCAAGAAATTATTGATTTAACTGACTCGTATCTTGCTGGAAAGTTAATTTTGAGATGGTTTTGTCTTTTTTAAAGTGTACTAAGATATTTGCACCAAACTAGACCAAGTAAGAATTGTGTTTTTACAGTGATGCACAGAACAAGCTGCGTTTTTACGCATGTTTCACGTAAGATGAAGAAAACTCATTGCTGCATCATGACTCTGTGAGTCACATGGTTTGGTTGAGAGTTCCTGTTAATCCACGCAGTGGGGATGGAGTCGGTTCACTTTCCTGCTACTTAGGGCTCCTGCCTGTCTGTTTTTTTTGTTTTTGTTTTTGTTTTTTGTGCCATATTAGTCATAAAAATTCAACAGAGATATCGCACAACAACCACCAACCACGGAGTGGTGGTTAAAGTTTGCCACCGCTTTTAGGTTTGGTTTGGACCAGCTGAACACAGCAATGACCAGGTTTAACAGTTTGGACTGGCATGGAGCCACACTGAACTCCCCCCCAAAATCTAACTAAGTAATTTTTTTTGGTGTAGTTTCTAGTGCAAATATCTTGTTACACTTAAAATAATTCAAAACTAACTTACAAGTAACTTCGCAGCATGCTACACGGGCTTGTTTTCAGTAAAAAAATAAAAAATGTAACATTGACCAAAAGCATATTAGTTCCACTGACCAATTTCTTTCACTTAAAACAAGATATTTCTTTTGATAGTGAAAGTAAAAAAAAAATTAAATCTGCTAGTGAAACTAATACTTTTATTAGTATTCAAAAAGAATTACTGACTTGAAGCAACCTAGTACATCTTGCTAAAAAGTTACCTGAGTTAGTTTTGACTTATTTTAAGTGTAATACGGTATCTGCGTTAGAAACTAAACATAAATACGTTTGTGACTTTGCAGTAGCATCAAGAACAAGTCTATCGTCTGATTGTATCTCCCATGCACATTAGAAACGTTCAGAGCGGCTAATTAGTCAAAAATCACAACCTATTTGTCCTTGCTCATCTTCCACGACAGCAGAAACGGCTGAGCACATCATCCTGTTGAACCACTGAAGTGATTTTCATCTTTTAAAACAACCAACGGTTACAATACAGGAGAGAATGATCTCGCTGTGGCAAACGAACTGAAACCGTAGGAACAGCATGATTTCCATTTCTCTGTTTGAAACCTTCGCATGCCTTGATAATCCTGGCACATGGCTACTTTAGATCAGTGTTTTCTTCGGCTTGTCTGATTCTTCAGGTTCTGTTAAGGCTCACTTTAAAGAAACCGTTTTTGATCAGAGAATAAGACCCGATTTGTAGAAACAATGGCTTGACAGCCAACTACGTCCATACTTGCTGACTCCTTTTGCACTGGGACCATGTTGGTAGGATTTGAAACTTCTGCAAGGCTTCGTTCAGACTTAGTCGTAACAGAAGTTGAAAGTGATAGGCCGGTCGTCTGTTTATTGACAGCAATCACACGAGGACACAGCAGCTAGAAAATTCACAGCACAGACACCTTTTTGTTACAAAAACAGTTTTAAAAGACGATCTTTAAAAACATTTCTCTTATCCTGAGGAAGACCTACAGAAGACCATCCAATTCATCACAGGATTTAACTTTTTTCACACAAATTGTGTTTCTCTGATTCTTACAGATTGTTAAAAAAAGGCTTTTAGTTTTGTTGTTCTAATTTGTCCATCCCTTGTAGACCGCATGGACACGGATTCACCTCAAACTGCTTCAGGTTTTAATGCTCACAAGTGTTCATGTACATTCAACTCATGCAAAGTCTTTGTTTTTGAAACATTTTGCTGCCATCTAGCAGTCAGAGTTATGCCAAATCTCACCTAGTTTTTCTAATTTGTATACTTAATAGTAAAATCTATGTCTCATGCAGCTACTTAAATCAACAGTTTCTACCTGAAAACAAAAACCTCCCTGACAATTTAGCCTTAAATGATTCAAAATAAATGAAGGGATTCATTTCTCTTTGAATCCCTTACTCATATACAACTTACAGTTGACATAAAGTGTTTGCTTTGAAACACATTTACTTATTTACTGGCAACGTTTGCGGTCACACAGCAGCACGGAACAGCGTTGCGTTTTAATGCCGCGACTCCCTGCGTCACGCTGCAGATGACTAAGAGATTGCTTTTAAAAACACAGAGGAATGTGCAACCGTGTTTATTTTGGAGGATCTCACTCAGAGCGAACAGAGAGACACGCAGCAACAGTCTGGGCTTTTTCTTCTGGTGACCACCGCCGCCGCCCTCGCTGCCTCTGGCTCCGGCTGAATTTCGGGTAATTTTATGGTGGTGACAGTGTGTGACGGGCGCCGTTAAACTGTCATATCTTGCGCCCAGAGGAAGTCGGTGGCGGAGAGGCGATGCTCAGATAAGACTTCCTCTCTCTCTCCTCTTTGTGAACCCTTTTTTTTTTATCATCCACTTTCATATCTGGCGCCCTCACGAGGGGTTTCTTGGGGGAGAGACCTAAGTTCACACTGGGATGATTTAAGGGCCTAAAGGACTTTTAGGGGTGGTAAGAAAAGTTAGCGCTGTGTGCTGAGGTCATGGGGTGAGTCCGGCTCTCTGGAGCCACTGAAAACGTAGGCGAATTAGACGAATTGGTTTCATCAACTTACCTTTGGAGCGAGTCTCTCAAATAAACTTCGAGTTTATTTGAAAGTTTAGGAAGCTCTCTGAAAGTTTAGCAAATCTAAATATAGTGAACAATATTAAGCATTCCTCAAAGTCTTCTGTAGCTTGAAAACAATGTGATTTACAGTCTTCGCTCCCTTCGAGTCTGCAAGCTTTTACATACACTTTTTACATCCACTGCCAGAGTCTCCACCACTGTAAAAATGTAAAAGACAATAAAACAATGTCCAATTGATCCCTACTATAATAATTTTTATTTTATGTATTGCTTTATTGGTAGTAAATAGTTTATTTGACCAGATTTGTTCAAATAAATAAATAAATTGGGCTTTAAAGGGCGTTTCATTTGGAAGGTCTTTCATCTGGAATCTCTCTGATTATGGAAAAAATACTTAGCTGCTCCAGCTCACAGAGGGTTGAAGACATTTTATTCTTTATGGCACTTCTCATGTCAAACAGCATTTCGATCGGGGCATGATCTAGACTTTGACTAAACCATTGAAACATCATGATTCTTTTCTGTTTTTGTCATTCTTTCATAGCCTTGCTGCTGTGTTTGGGATCATTGTCATATCGATGACCTAGTTTGGTCCAAACGTCAGACGCGGCACAAATGGCATCACATTCGACTGTAGGATACAATCTAATGTTACGCTGAGTTTGTTGATATTTTCTTAAACATGTTATTACTGCTAAAACATCTCTACGTTGGTTTCATCTATCCAAAGAGCATTTGTCTAGGAGTCTCGTGCTTCATTTAGACTCAGATTTCCTGCAAAATGAAGTTTTGTCTGGCTGCTGTCTTGTTTTTAGAGTTAAGAAATGTTTTTTCCTTCTGTTTTTTTCTAAGACAGCCCTAGGCTACATGTAGTCAGTTTTTGCCCCATTGACCTGCCATGAACTTGCTCCAACGTAGGTCTGTTTTTCCACTCCTGGAAAAATTAGCAGCTGTTTTTAATTGTTGTGAATAATGTCTCTCTTTACAGATTAATGGATTTCCGATGATTCTGAAATGGCCTCATAACCCCTCCTGGGTTGACTGGGAGCACCCGTTGCTTCTCTACGGTTTGAGATGTTCTATAGGATTTTCTAATACCGTTAATTTGTTGCTAACTGGAATGACCGATATGGAACTCGTCTTTTGCAGAACTCCTGAGGATATGATTATTTTTTTATGAAAGGTGCTATGCCAAGAAGCTACTAGAAATGTTATTGACTGTGTTAAAATCCTGTCGTTTTTGGGAAGATTATGCGACATCCTGGACGGACACTTCAACAGGATGATGGCTTTGCCCCCTTAAACTTTGTAGAATCGGCGAGCGTTCTGACCATGTTGGAAACTTTAAGTAACGAGCAAATGATTGAACATGAACATTGATTCAGGACTGACACCATTTTAGATACTTGTGGGTAGATACCGAAAGCCAAGCCTGGCATTTGCCTGTTTTTCGCGTCTGCAATTGCTTAGTTGACCTGTCTCTGCAACCTTGAAGCCGTCTCTCACAAATGGACCGTCCAAATTGCCCCGGCCGTCTCACCATCAAAGCAGCTGCTTGTGGGGAAGAAAAAAAAAAGAAGAAAGAAACGACACAAACAACAAACAAAAGATCCTTTTCTCGGCTTCATCTGGCCGGGTCACGAACGACACGGACGGCCTGTTTGTCCGTCATCCTGGGAGGCCTCGGCTGATTCGACATTAAGATTACGCCGCTGCTGTATCCGAACATCAGACGGAACATCTAGGAGGGAGATCAGAACCGAACGAGTCCTCGCAATGAACGCAGAGCCACTGATCCACGGCGTCGCTCCGTATCTCGGCCCTAGCGATGCGAAATCAAAGGGCCGGCTGATTTGGAACATGTGGACCGGTGTCTGTATGTCATGCAGAGGAGAGAGGGGGGTGGGGTGGGACACAACAGCAAACTGGAAACTATGAAAACCTGTAGCAGTCGCTCCTGGACTTTGATGATAAGTGAAGGAGATTGCTGGTGTTTAAGTGTGACGTACTGTTTTTCATTCTGAAGTTTCACTGCTTACCATCAGACCGACTTTTACCAGACAGACTCGTTTCCTCAGAAATGAATAAGAGGGTAGACTCGAACATAAATTTCAACAACCATTTGTCCTGTTAACTGAAACACTTTCCTTCTCATCTTATTAAAGGGACAATGTTTTGTGTTTTCCAGGCACATTGCGCCATTTTGTAGCACAATCAAGTAACTATGTTACCTTAAAACAAATGTATGAAAGATAAAAGACAGTTGACTTTGCAATTTGACGCTTTGAAATTGGGCCTCGGTCTCTTTAAGAAGCTCCTACTCTTTCCAACACTAAGCTTTATACAGCAACATCAAACAGATTTTCAAATCTGCCCACTTTGCCCTCAGCGACCCTGGAAAAATGTCTTGTTATAAGTGAATTACCTTGCACTTTTTTAAAAATCAATATTAAGGAAATATAACTAAAATAAGCTTGCTGAAAAGTTACTTGTCCTGTTTGATGCTTTATTAAAATATTTTCACTAGGAACTATAGACCAAAAATATTTGCTAAGATTTTGTATTTTTATAGTGTTGCAGAAAAAAATTTAACACATATTTCCATATTTATACTTATGCAATGTGTTGAAATGTTAAATCTGCCGTAACAGACATCTATACAAAAAAAAAAAAAAAAAAAAATCATGGTAATACATTTTTCTTCTTTTCAAAAATGTGAAGATTCAGCTGATTTCAGATCTGAAGGTCTGTCTCAGTCTTTGCAGGATCCTAGAGGGTCGGGACCAGTAAAACATTTCCTACTCGTGAAAGTGAACGACTGTTTCTGGCTGCGCCTCAGCAGCGTTCCTGTGGTTTGGACCGGTGCTGTCGAATGCTCCGAAGTGGACGAGATTCCAGCAGCTGTGTGAGATTCCAGAAGTTTTGCACTTTTCCCCCAAAAGCATCCGGAAACGGTCCGGAGTCTGACTGCTGCCCGTCCCTCATGAAACAGCTATGTTTTACAGATTACTGGCAGGTTTAAAAACCTCTTATCTGTTTTCATTAGAGTTAGCTTTTTTTTTAAGGAGCACATGTGGATTGTCCTTTTCTGTGTGTACAAGTGAGACACACTTCCTTGAGTGTGTCTCACTCAAGGAAGATGTTGGGTAAACAATGACATCCTACCAAAAGCCAACTTTTGGCGAAGTTACGTTTTTACACCATTAGGAAAACTTTGTCACCATCACCAATTTACAGTCAAGATTTCTACTAAAGAAGTTTTACAAAAAAAAAAGTAACTGTTTAGCATTGCAGTATTTTTGGTCTACAAAACTTTCAGCATGATTATTTTTTTGTATTTTGGTGGAATTTCTGCTTTTCAGTCAGTCATCATGTGATTTACATAAAAATACATTTTCTTTTAGCATCAATTAAATGTTTGTCCCACCCTGAATCTTAAACCTGAGCTGGTAAGAAGGTAACATCACAACTGAATTAAAAGGTATTACATGCAGAATATAAAACCAGAATTACAGCAACATCAACTGTAAACCAAATCAGTAAGAGCGACTATGCATCTTATAGTCCTTTTCAATGCTTCGATCTGCTTTAGTTGGAGCTAATCCAACAGATTATACTCTTTAAACCACCATTAGTATGGATCGGTTTTAACTAAGTAATTAAAACCAATCCAGACTAACGGCAGTTTTAATTAATTGAAAGAACAAAGATTTTTAACCCCAAATTCAAAAATACCTCCAGGGTCGTGGCAGGCGGTGGCAATGGAAGGCAAAAATCTGAATTATCAACAAGAAAATCATCTTGTTATTCACTTTTAGCATTTTAAAAACAAATATTTAAAGCATATTTCAATAGAACAAACAAATGGACATGCAGGCTTTTGGAGACTTGGGCGATATTTAGCTTTTCTAAAACACAGAATACACTGCACCATGTTTTTATTTTCTAGTTTGTTTGTTTTTTTATTTCAGCAAAAACTGATAGATGCCAAAAAAGTACAGACACCTGCAGCAGAAACAAGTAAATACATTTAGTGCATGTCTGGCTGTAAAGCTGAACTCTGACACATCACTAATAACACATTCAAACATGACCAAACTCACAAGTTAATACTTCATACGTCTCCGTCGTCGACCCTTCCGGGAACCAGCCTTCAGAATAACAGAAGCTGCCACAGTTAATGCCCTGTTGCATCAAATATTCAATTAGCTTTTATTCCATAATCAAGAATGTGCAAACCTTAGAAAAACGCTGATTTAAAATACTGTGCATACATGTTGAGAACGTGTGCATGTTCCGGCAGGTCCACATGTAATCACTTCCCGAACATTACGAAGAAAACGGGTGCAGGATTTGGTTCACGTTGGTTTACAAAAAAAAAACCAGAAAAAAATGAACAGAAAACACTACAGTAATCAAGTGTAAAGCAGAACAAGGACCAGAAGGATCCGAGCGCACGCGCGAGTCACCGTGCCGGACCCGAACGAGGCACAAACCGGACACAAAGCGTCAGTCCAATAAAACAAAGACTACGGTCTACATCATGCTGACAAAAATACAGCTCAGGCCACATTCCATCTTTAGGTTTAGGAATAAAAAAATACTTCATGTGATAAAGACTCTGGTGTTCGATCTGTTTGTAAGAATATATACAGATAGATTTGTTCCTTTCTATTTTTTATTTTTTTTCTCTTTTTCCAATTTTAACTGAAACATCCGAGCAGCTCAGAACAACTGATTGAATCGTCACAAACGGATCAAAACCTACATTCAGTTCATGCTGGAATCCTTACAGATAAACTGAACTGGGGGAAATGTCTTTTTTTTTTTCTCCAGTTCTTCTCCTGGGTGACCTGAAGGGTCACAATGCAAACGTCCTGAAGGGGGTGCAGTGCCTGGGTTCTTGGTTGCATTGATCATTATCTGTAACAGTCGATGCCATTGGTTCTGAGGCGTGGTGGAGTTGAACCAGCAACTTGAAATCAATCTGGCAAGCGGTGGGAAGGTTGCTTTTTGAGTCAGAAAGTTCAGCTTCAGTGTATCACAGACGCTCTTGTGGAAAGACAAGATTCGTACTTAGGCTGTTCTGCTGAATGACGACTCTGCTTCGCATTAAAAACCATCCACAAAGTAGCTGACAAACCATCAAAACAAACACTGCGAACGAGGTTCCCCCACAGTCCTTAAGGTCTTGAAGAGTATGTGGTTAAACTTTATTTTGTGCCCCAATTTCAGGAAAACATTTAGGTCAAACAAAACATGTAACAGGATTGAAGTCTTTACATTTTAGATTTTAGATTTCTCTCTGAAGTATGTTGTTCTTTTACATTTGCTGCCGAAACGCCACTGAAGAAAATTTGGTAGTTAATCCAAAGACGGATGTTTAAATTCTGTGCTTGGTTTTACATGCAGCTAACAAGACTGCGACAAGCTAGCAGTAAAGGACAAAGATGTTCGCCAGTCATCGTGATGCTATTTTTTTAATGATGCAATACCCAAAAGAGCTAAAATATCATGCAGAGCTAATTGCACTGCTGTCCCTCTGCAATTAGGATTTGTTGTATGAGCAAAAGGCATAAATAGCTGTTAACCTGATCGTGACGTGATCTTTGTTTGAAATGTTGACCAGAAATCAATGGAACGGCCGGGAATCTAATGGAATGCTATAATGAAAAGGGTTTATGCAAGGATAAACTGATCTACTATCTTCTGAACTGACTTCCCATCAAAGGAAAACCTGCGAAACAAACAGGCTATCCACAGACTAAGTTTTACTTTATAGCCTGAAACTGTTCGAATTATTCAGATTCATTCAGAATCAGCACCAATGGACCTTTGTTGGTCACTGATTTCTGTTAAAGCACAAACTTTGATGTCAAGATGTGGAAAATCCTCCTTCCCACGTCTTAGGGGTCTTTGTCATTTCACAATTTCACTTGTTGCTTTCATGAATGTCCCTCTAATCACTGGATTTGTTTGCACAAAGGCCTGTGAGGAACCTTCGATAGAGCGGTTTAAAGATCCAATCTGAGCTGATTTTGATGGGAGTGAATACAGTGAGCCTCTGACCTTTAGATTTAATACAATAAGCCATAAACTGGCTGAAGGTTTTGCTGCAGATTTCCGCTGTGACGTGACACTGAAGGAGAGGATGCGAGTCCTTGCTGGATGCAAGGACTGTTGGTGTCATGAGGTAAAAACATGTACGACTCAGTCGTTTGCAGTGGCTTTAATGTCCATGTAACGTCCATTATCCAACAACGCGTTTCCTCTCTACAGTGTGCTGCTGAGAATCTCTGAGACCTGCGCGTTTGTCTGGTCGTCTGAGTCCACTTCCTGGGCAGTGGCGCCCTCTGGCTCCTCCCCCTCCTCTCCAGACTCTGCCTGTGCTACAACCACTGATACTCCCGCAGCCGTTACAGCCTCCTCCTCCCGACTCGGCGACGCATCCTTGCAGGGCTCCACAAAGATCCTGCGAACGTGGGGCCGCGGTTCCCGGTGCCGGGCTTTACGACTCTCCAGGACGCAGGAGGCGTGGCTTGTGTAGGTGTGGCCCTCTGGTGAGGGTGGGTCCCCCAGTGGAGTTAAGTCGGCATCCAGTTGCCTGGTATAAACGCCCTCTGATAAAGACCCAGTGAGACTCTCCCCACTGTGGCCCCGGAGCCAGCGCTGGGGCCCGCTGAAATATTGCCCCCGGTGGCTCCTAGAGAGCAGTTTGCGTTTGGCCGGTGGATTGGCAAGACCCCTCAGAGAGGCTGGGCCCTCCTTAGTAAGTGAGAGGCCCTCAAAAGTCTTGGTGGTGTCGGACAGAGCCGGGGACAGGTGGAAAGACAGGGGGAGATCTTTGTAGAACCTGGGGGACAAGGGAAGGGAGGGAGATGTAGGCAGGGTTCTGCAGCGAGATGGCGGGTTAGGCGAGGTGGGGAGGGAGAGATCTGCAGATGGAGAAGTGGAGGTAGGTAGGAGAGGATCCTTCCTGGGAGTGGAGACAGGGAGGTCTGTCGGTGGGCAAATACTGTACCTGAGAAAAAAGAAATCAGATTAAAGGTGAGGTCAGTCTGGGTCACTTGGCTTAGCCTGCTACTTCTGTGACCGGATCCCGGATAAGCAGAAGAAAATGGATGGATGGAATCAAACTACAGGGGCAGTTCCCCTTTTCTGAAGGAAGTAAAGCCAGTATGTTTGGCTTCTTTCTGGACCCTCCAGAGCATCTCTGATCTTTTGAGACGGTACTGCAGTCCGAAACTGGAGTAGAGGATTTTAGTGTCTGAATTACCCTTGGCCTTTCAGAAGTGTTTAACGTTACCTGAGTTCATGGATCTGCAGGACGTCGGGGGCGCTTCCGCCTAGCGAGTGCATGACCTGCTGGGACAGATCAGAAGCTGGGGAGTAGAGCAGATCCAGTTCGCGGGGGCTCAGGGCATCACTGGAGTCGTAGTCGCTGTCGGTGGGCAAGAACACCTCAGAGGAGCCGTCCTCATCTGAGCCGAGCAGAGAGTCTGTCAGACAGACGTCAGGGTAAAATCTCTGAAGGTGCTTTGAGTCTGCTTTCAAGAGGAAAATCCTCATACGCACCACTGATGGCCTTCCTCTGCCGGAGCTCCGGCGATGGGGAGGGTGTAGGCATGTAGTCCATTGTGGAGGAGGTGGAGTCAGTCTTCTGCTGTCCAGAATCACTCTCTGAAGCACTGGCGTCCACCAGACAGGAGATGAGTACACCGCCACGGGGTTGCTTGTAGCGCGCATACTGGAGGGCGTCTGTTATCCAGCGGAGGTCACGCCGCATCTCATCCAGCTGCTGCAGAGACGAAAAGACAAGCAAATAGGATACTGGGGAACATCCTGGTCTTAATACAGCACACGCCAAACTATCCAGAGATTGACCGTGACTTTGGAATACTATTGTATAAAGAGAGTTCATAGTAAGCTCAACAGAAGCAAGGTGCACAAGTCTGCTGACTGGAAAACTGGCTCAAATCACGATCCCTTTATCACTACGCTTGACAGTTGGTACTGTGCATTCGTAGTCCCAAACACTTCTCTGTCTGGAACAAAGGAAATGCATCAGCTCTCTTAATTACAAGCATTGATTTATCTAAAAAGCTCTCACTGACCAAACCTATCCAAGTGAGTGGCCATGGTCTGCGTAGAAAGTGACCAGACTAAGTTAACTTGGAGGGTAACTCTTTAAGGACAAAAAAGCAAGCAGATTCCAAAACTGAGTCCAAACTGGATTTAGAAAGTACATAGATCTTTTCCCTTCACCCGTTCCGTTGATGTGTGTAATGTCAGAATCCCACAAAAAAGTAAATTCCATGCTAAGATGGTTAATGAACATTGACGACTGTCCCAGGGTTTCTGCCTCTGAATGCCGTGTGAACTCGGTTGTGGTGCCATTTCTTGATGAAAATCAATCTTGGCAGATAACTGGATTGCGTGGGGACAGAACGTGCTGGCATCAACAAGATGTACTGGGTTGAATACACTGGAGTAACTTGCTGAACATTGTTTGACCTCATCCACTGAAAAGATGAGGTCTTTGGACATTTAAGAAGTCACTTCCAGGTTTCTTGTATCTGGGTTAAAAATGCCCTTGCTTAGACTACATTATTTTTAGAAAATCTTTTTTTTTTTTTTTTTTTTTGCTTTATGTCTCCATTTCCTCTGACAGAAAAACCTGAAAAAATTGTTTTTGAGTGTTTTTGAGTCTAAGTTGTTCCTTACTGCCAGAAGAACTGAGATCCTAAGACAGGTTTGTGATAATTAATCACAAAATTATTACTCAAAATGATATTTGTATTACTACGTATCAAACACTGTCTTGAGATTAAGGATATTTGCAAATAGTTGGATTAGGTTCTGTCCACAACAACGTTCCAGGTACTTATACCGATGTTCTGGGTTTGAGTTTCACTAAAAATGAAGAAGCTCCTTTGTAGAAGAGGCTGGATGTTTAAGGACGACACACAACTCCTCCATGTGGATTAGATCATTTGTAGTGTCATGTTAAAAATCTACAATTATTTTCCGACTCTCCCTCACAGTCTAATCATGTTGTTTTGGTTAGCCTCAGTAGGAAATTCGGAGAATCCAACCGAGACAATGTGGTTGTGGAAAAGCTACTGATTGAAAGCTCAGATGTTGGATGGATTGTTTAGTATGTAGTGTCTTTTCATACTTTTTTAAACTCTTGTAAAAGCCTTTTTTCTTGGTTTTTATGTGTTATTTACAATAAATTTGTTCAAAAAGATTGTTTTTTTTCCACAGACATTTCATTTTAATAACTATTTTTACATAATTGATCACATTTTCTGTCTTTTTGATCATTTCTGCCTCTTTCATTATGTACTGTGTTATTCCTGGTTTTGGTTTGAGATGGATCTGCATCTGTCCGTCAGATATTGGACCTCTTTGAGCGCTGGAGCTCCAGCGCCAGCACCGTTTGATCTTCTTGGCTCTCTGTTCTGCTGAAACGCAGACTGGCTGCAGTGGGATGACAACAAACAAGAGATTTCCTGGAGATTCCACCACAGATGAAAAAAGTCTTTTGCAGCTTGGGAAGAAAACGGAGCCGTGGAAGTCTTTAAGTTTCCATCTGCAGCAGATTAAACTGACAGCAGCCTCGAGATTTAAACCGCAGATCTGCTGAGGTTTCAATTGTCGCTCTGCAGCTTCAGCAGCTCTCGCAGACTTTTCGGTTTTTGTCTCCGTCTGAGGAGTTCAACTTTGCACATTAATGTAGAAAAGGATTAAGAAACTGCATTAATTCAAGAAAGAAGAAGATGCTGAGTAACGTGAGACTCATGCTAAGGGAGGGGATAGTTTCTATGGAAATTTCATCCTTTTCAGCATAGGGATGGTGGGCCCGCAGCATCACTCTTCACCAAACAGGAATACAGAAACGGGTATAAAAACTTCAGCTTTAAATGGTCACTTTGTGAAAAATATTTCATCCCGGAAAAGAGAATCCCATAAAAGCAGGAGATACACTGGGAGATAGTTGGCAAAAATATTTTTTGTTTGATGTATATTCAAGGTGATTTGAATCAAAAAGTTTCAGAATATTTCACAGGATCAGAATCGAAGCTGGATGAAGTTGTACTCTGTGAGCTGCTTAATTACTGACTTGTGCTGTGGAGCCCCAATCTGGCCATGGCTTTTTTTTTTTTTTTTTTTTTTTCAGAAAAAGATAGTCTGAGCTAATCAGGAGGATTCATATCACCAGCAGCCTCAGTGCAGATGAGTTGAGTTACATGGCAACTAAACAACGACCTTGCGAAGTATTTCGGTTGTTTATAAGTTGGCTCTGTCGTGTTTTTCCAGAATTAGATTTGTTTTTTAAATTTTTCTGCAAACTCTGATAAAACCAACCAACCAACAAACAAAAACAACTTTGGTCTTCTGCAGGTAAGATACGGACCGCTAATAAATACTCCACAGAAACTCACTTTAAAACTAGTTAGAATAGTGAGATTTTTTTAAAATCTTAACTTGTAATTAAATATTTTAAACTTGTCTGGGTCTTATTTTTTATATATATACAGCGATGTCCTTTAGCAGTACTCCTGCTCACATTGGCCTCTCATCATTTAATTAGTTACTTCATCTCTTCCTTTATGATGACTCTGTTGCCAGAGAGACGTGGAAATCTCTGTGGCATCACAAACCAACCTGCTTTGGTTGATTTGAACGTAGGATTCTATTGGTTCACTATGATAATTTATGGTTGGGGAGCTAAACTTTAATTCTGATGAAAAGAGCGGTATATATAATTATTTAGTCATTTTGATATAAATCATCCTGCAGAGTCACTCCAGATGATTTTTCTTGCTTCCTATTGTATATCTGAAGCTTTGCTGCTTTTTGTTTGCTGTCCTGAAGGTGATCAGTTATAATTCTTTTTAAGAAATCTGACACCTAAATAGTTAACCTCATTATGGCAGAATAAAATTTGTTTCCTCTCTTGTCTGGAGCATCCAAGACAACAGTTTGGATGCTCCAAACAGTTGGAGCATCCAACAGTTTTTCAGTTTGATTCGTTGAATCTGAACTCTGGCGGTACGGAGGGCTCCCTCTGCGCTGCGATTAGTGTTATTTATCCCAGCTTCTCTGTGGTCAGAGTCCATTTTTTCCAAGCCTTACAGAAAGCAGACAGATGGTGTCACTTGCTCTGTGTTTGGAGAGCACTGCTGAGGTTTTGTGATCGGCCTCCATTAGTGGCGGGCAGCTCCTCGGTAAGAATCTTCAAATGAGGAGAAAAATACTCTGAAATTCTACGGCAGAAACACTTAGACATTTCAAAAATGCTTCTGCTTTCAGCAGCAGAAGTGCTTCTGCTTCTACAAGCACCTGGGGAAAAAAAACTAAAGTTTATTTGCGCTTCCTGTTGTCTCTGCAGATGTTCACCACAGAGAGTCGCTTCCTGAAAAACTTAGAGAAAAACGTGTTAGCCGTTGGAAGGAGGTGGTTGGTTTTCTCACCTGGATGTAGTCCAGGATGAGCTGATGTCGGGATCTGGCACTCGTCAACTCGCCATCTGTGATGGCCTCCCGCAGTGCTTGCTGGGTAATCAGGGCGTCCAAGTCCAGAACGGAGGACAGGCGGCAGTAGAGACCGATGAACTTTTCTTTGTAGGTGCAGAAGTGAACTGAGATGGGAAACAGAGGCGGGAGCACAGAGGTGAGCTCAGCTGATCTGGATTGGACTAAAAACAAAACGCTTTTCATTTTAAAAAAGAATCCAGAAAACTCTCCAGACTGAATGATCCCAGTTTTATGGAAAAGTTTGTTTGGTTTTGTTACGGTTTTGTCCTTGAGCATGAGAACAGCAAAAAAACAGGACAAACGTATCAAAATTAAGCTAACACTTGGGAGATTTCAGCAAAAGTTTAGGCATCACAGCAGCTGTAGTAGTTTCAGAAAAAATGAAGATGGAATATGAATTAATTTGGATTTTTTTTTTGTCCCTGGCCAGACATTTTTATTTTGCATTATACAATATATGAACCATTTAGAAATACCATGAATAAGGTTAGAAACCTTCGGAAACCGTAGATCCACCTATGAACATCACCTGTGCAATAACTGAAGCAAATTTATAGAAGTTTGACTAAAAAATTACAAAGGAATCACTTATATACTGGGGGATTTATTGTGTTTTTTCTTACTTAATTTAGTTTTACATGTCTAAAATAGCTGGGGGGTTTTCTCCTGAAATACCCACACTTATTTTGTATCCAATCATAATAAGAAATAGCTATATTTGAAGTGTATGTTTTGGAATTATAACACATTTTCATTTTATTGAAAAAAAAAAACAGATGTATTTTTTGGCACTACCACAGCTCCATACTATTGTCTTTTTGATGAAGGTTCCTGGTCACTGTCTGTCCCACAGCCCTTGAGCATAAACTCAAATGCTTCGTGCTCAACTTAGATGCTTTTTTTGGAATGCCATTGCTCCCCAAAAACAAACAATATACCCAGCAAAATAAATAATACAAAAAAATCTTTAATTGTTTCTAGGATTAAAGAAATGACCAACTGCTTTATTACCATCATTATTCTGAGCCAATTCTCTTGAGCAGCACGCAGTCGGAGCCGATCGCCATGATTAAACTGATCAGTAACAGATAAAGTGAGCGGCGGCCGGATGGCTCCGTCCTTCGTGGACGACGTGGGTTTCGGCGGCGTTGGAGCCGCTCCACGGGTCGAGGACAGACCAAGCTGTGTTTGTAGCAGGAGACGCACTAAATCAGCCTGCAGGCTCCAGCAGGACGGCCTCTCTGCTGACCCCCCCAACACACACACACATACACACACACACACACAAACACGGTAATAACACCCGCACGCACTGCACAATATGCTCTCTCTCTACAAGCAGACCAGCACACACACACACAGATGCAGATTCAGCCTCTAACTTTTGGTTTTAATGAAAAACGACTTATTTTTCAGTTTGCTTTGACATTTTTTGTATTTAAGGCCAGAAAGGTTTAAAGCCTCTACTACATCATCTGATTTATTATCCAAACGTCCTGAGAAACGCTCCATATCATTCCAGAGATGTTATGACAGTCCCACTGAAGACAAGATGTTCAAAGGATCTCTTGTTTGACAAGAAGAGTGCAAAAGTAAAAATGATTCATAAAAAGATCAGAAGAGGTTTCAGAGCGACATCTGTTGCCTTTCTCTTCAAGTCCATGCATATTTCACCATGACAATAGAAAACCACATTCCCGAGGCATGGCTGTGGAGAAGAGATTACTGCATGTCTACTGGACCCGTGTCCAGAAGACAGGAATAGGAAACAGGACTGCAAAAATGACAAATTAGGAAAATTGCACTAAAGCAGCAGTTTGTGCAAGGTGATGTGGCCTTGGTTTTAGTTCTTTTTAAATGTTTTGGGAAGCTGGTGAGTTGCAAAGTTCCCTCCGGACTCCCGGCTCTTTCAATCTGACCAGAGCCTGTGTGCATGCGTGTGTGTGTGTGTGTGTGTGAGATGTTGGGCTCTGCGTGCTGCAGAGAGGGAAACAGTGTGTGTAGTTACCGAGCTCAAACATCTGCAGCGGGAGGTGCAGGAACCCCGACAGAGGGGCGTAGGGGTTGGACTGCCCGGGGGCGGAGCAGACGTCGTCAGCAGGGGGCAGCAGCAGCAGGAAGGAGACGCCGTGGCCGATCTCCACCACCTCCTGACTGTAGAGACGGAAGTGGCGGGCCTGTGTGTGTGAACACGGAAACATGATGGGAACCACAAACATGACGGAACATCTATACATCCATGGTGATGTCTGTTGTTAATACATCTAGATTGTATGGTGTGTTTTATGAGTTTATTTATGTACTGGAATTACAGTTTATAATTCTTCTCATTTATTTATTTTGTTTTATTAAAAAGCAAACTTCAAAACCACTAAATGCGTGTTGTCAAACATGTTTGTTTTTTATGAAACTTGCAACATAATTTTTTGTTTTAAGTTAATTAATTACTTTTATATTTTTCAGTTTTATTATCTAAATGTATTTTTTTTTTATTTTTAATCCCCCACCTACCCCCGCTCTTTTTGTGCATTCCTCTTTAAGTTTTGACTTCAACTGGTAACTTTGTTAGTTACAATAAACAATTAATCCATTTGAATAATTTTACTTTTTAGAATTTTTTTGTCCACTCCTTTCATGTCTTAGAAGAGTGTTCATCCTTTCCTGATGGAATGCACAGGTGTCACACCTAGGAGGCGCTGCTGCTGTGTAAAACGATCTGGCTCGAAGAGAGGCTGTGCAGGTGAGCATACCTGGTGCAGAGGGACATTGATGTGCTTCAGTAACGACTTAATGGCCGTCTGGAGCTCGTAGTACAGCAGAGGGGCGTGGCTTTCTGGCTGAGGCTCCGCCTCCTCCTCGTCCTCCTCGCTGCATCGTTTCCCCCCCACGGTCGCCAGCGTTTGGATCCAGTCCCACTCCTCCCTGAAGGTGCACACAGGAGAGGGGTTACCTTACATTTATTGCCTTCAGGTGCATTGTGGGAAATGCAGTCCGGTGTCTTTGCCTCCAGAGTCAAAAAAATGTCAGCATCCGGAAAAACACAAACGGTGAGTTTTAGTGTCTGTGTGAGAGGGAACCTGGACACGTTGGCGTTGTCCCGGATCCGGGTGTGGCACAGCATGTTGGGGGCCCGCTGCGACACCAGAACTTTGATCTGGTCCACTGAGCTGCTGAGCTTCAGGTAGCCCAAGTAGAGGCCGGGGGCGAGGCGTTGGGTACTGCGCCGCTGGTAAGCCAGGATGTCCTGCAGGATTAAAAAAAAGAAAACTAGCTGTTTTATGTTTTTTCATCTTGTCTCTCATTGTTACACTTGTCCCAACCGTGTTAAGAGCACAAAAATGTTTCCAAACTCATACGGCTGGATGACCTAGCTCTTTTTAAATCAATATTAAGGAATTATTGACTTAAAACAGGCTCCTCATCTTGCTGAAAAGCAACTCGTATATTAGTGTTGTCTAATTTCTATCTGCACTAGGATCTAGACAAGAAAAAAAAAAAAACACTTGCTGAGATTTTGTGTGATTTTGTGTTTTTGCAGTGTCCTTCCTCACCTGCATGGTGATGATGATGATGTCCAGTGCGTACGGCTCCTCTGGCGTGGACAGGGACTTCCTCTGGCTCTGCAGTTTGGTCACCTGCATCCACTTCCCGCTGAACAGCGAGTGCTGGCTCTCCGTGTCGCGGATGGTCACGAGCAGCACGTTGCCGTGGCGATCCTTGATGGGCTCGTAATGGACCCGGCCCAGGTTGTGCGCTCCGAGAAGGTTCTGTCCATACGAATAAAGCAGATTAAACCAGAGCTGCAGCTGTTTTTAAATTTTTTTTTTTTTATCCTGTTGGTCCTGGGTTTAAATGTCCTCACCTGCAGCTGGGCGGCAGCAGTGAGCATCTTATGGCGGGCCTGCAGTGTGGACGAAGAAGACATGGAGACAGACATGCTCTGTCTCAGCCATCGGACATCCTCCCACATACAGGACAGCTGCGGGGCAAACACAGGAGCAGGTCATTGTGCTGTGGGACTGCTCATTTAGGAGGAAATGATCGTCAGTTGGGACACTCTGTAAAGGCAGGAGTTACAAATACACTGCAAAAACATATAATCTTCCCAAGTATTTTCGGTGTAAATATCTTAGTCCACTTGAAATAAGACAAAACTAACTTACAAGTAACTTCAGCAGGACAAAGGAGTTTATTTTAGGTTAATAATTGCATAATATTATGTAAAGAAAATGTACCAGCTCCACCGGCGGATTATTTCACTTACAAAAAGGAAAAGATGTCTTGTTTGAAGGGAAATAATCTTCCAGTCGAACTACTTTTTATCAATATTAAGGGATTATTGACGTAAAACAAACTCCAATCATGCTGAAAAGTTACTTGCAAGTTAGTTTTGAGTAATTTAAAGTGTACTAAGATATTTGCACTAAAAACTAGACCCAAAATACTTGGTAGGTTTTTTGTTTTGGCGAAGTGCTAAGTGTCTGGTAACGTATTGCCAAGCCGGAACGACATCAGCTGTTGCTGCCTTTCTTTCTGAAAACTGCCCAAACTGTCTGAAGTTCATCATCCTGCACAGCATATCAGTTAAACATCTCATACCGACTGCGGTTCGCATCTGCATCGGGATGTTTCCTCACGGTCTGTGGAATTTTCCAGCCACCCTGTCACAGTGGTGTGTCTGTACATCTCAGTGAGTGCAGTTAGACGGCATCATGCATATGAAATCCAAAATCTTTCTGGAAAAGTTTTTTGCTGACCTATAAATACGCATTCCTTAAGCCGAGCCTGAAGACTGAAATTTTCTGCATCTTATATGGACAATTTGGAGTTGTGCGTGTTTCCTCCTTGCATGGAGCATTTCCGGTTTTAAATAAAACCAAGAAAATGAATTAAATAATAATAAAATATGGACAACCCTGGCCATAGTCTTCATGAGACTGTCATAGAAAATATACAGAATGTCTTCATTTCCCTTTGGGATCAATCAAGTATTTTTGAATGCGAAAGACTGATGGAGTCAGACTGAAAACCACCGAGTTATTCCAGCATCACCATTTAGATGTTAAGCCTCAGCGAGAAGTGTGGACTCTTTTCATGACGAGCATTTCTGTATAAAGTTCATTATTCTTATTTTTGTTTTATCCTAGGAAGACATTTCTATAGAGTCGTTGCTTTTTGTCCTATTAGTGGTCAAGGGGGCGAGCGGCCATTGTTTTTACCATCTCTGCAGCCTGCTCGTTCCACGGACTTCCTTCAAACAATATTTTTCTCTGCCTTCCATGAAATGTTGTTCCAACTCAGTTATTCAGATTAAAGAGGCTCTCAGAAACCTTCATCCAAATTGCCATGCGAGTACTTCAGAAACTCCTTCGTTTACGTTTTTTTTTTTTTCCCTTGTTGCTGTCAAAGCTTTAAAGCCCAGACGGCCGGCGTTCATTCAGACTCGTGGCTCTGCAGCGCTCTGCGGGCTTCAGGGGAAAGTGGTAATTTTCCACGTCAGACTCAGAGCTGTAAAGCTGTAAATGTTGCTTTCTTCCCACTCAACACAAGCATTACAGCTGCAGTTGCTCTGTGGTTTTAATTGTTCAGCATATCTCTGAAAAGAGTAAAGCACAATTTCCTGGAGCCTAACAGCAATGTTTGTCGAGCTTAAATTGTTGACATTTTGTCCAGGTTTGCAATATGTCAGAGAATTAAGAAAAACTGAAGGAATAAGTCAGATTTTAGAAGGTTTCTGCTGAAGTATAAATTAATTAGATAGAAGAGGGGTGAACAACAAGCAGAAGCACTGTTTCTGTTTTGAAAGGTTGACTTTAATGGACATAGAAGTGGCAATTGGTGCAATAACCTCACTGTGAATAAAATATTAGCTATATGAGTTTATGAAAGAAACAAAATGCAATATTGACTGTTATTAAAATTAAACTGGGATGAAACGATTAATCAGATTAATTGTGGTGAACTGATTATTCAAATAATCAGACACTAAATGTAGTAACCGATTAATCACTAGCTGGACCATACAGATTCAAAAAATGCAATTTGCTCAAAAAATTACCATATTCAGAGCAGTGCAGCCAAGCCTGCACCAAATATATATACACGTTGCACCTTCGTCTATGATTATGTCTTACCCAAAACTCCTTGAACAGCATAGTTTTAGCTTCACCCTAGGCCACTACATTCTAGGCAATAAAATGTTAATTTTCTTATTTCAAAAAGAATCGTAGTTATTTGTTTATTTGCATCTTTTACTGTATTTCTAATATTGCATAAAAAGGCTTAAGTGGTTTTTAAAAGAAAAATATTCAGAAAGTGGCAATTTAAATCTTTTTATCAATGGAGAAATACATTACTAAAATAAGTTAGTCGCAGCCATAATAAGTACAGTGTGTGCTAGCAAACAAGGAGGAAAATATTAAAATGGGTTCAAGATTTACTAAAATACCCTGCAATCTTCTAATACACATCTTAACTCCTTGTAAATCAAATCCTGTGTGTCCCCTTCACCAGTCTGCATAAAGTAAGTAACACAAACAAACATCCATTTATTAGTTTGAGGTGCTATTTCTTAATCTGGAATCATTTAGGAAGCAGTTTGAGCGTTTATGGTTGTGGAGTGAGTCGTCTCAGAGGGATGGTGCGACGCAGCCGCTTGGCCGTACCTTAGTGAACCAGAGGAAGTCCTGCATCAGCGAGCTGCTGTAGGAATCATCCACTTCCACGATGGGAATCTGCTCCTCGGCAGTCACTAGTAAGCTGTCCTTATGGTAGAAAACAGCCGCCAGGTATATCCCCCTGCACACAGCGTGGGACAGGTGTTGAATTTTTTTTTGTTTCACAGCCTTCAGCTGTAGGTTCATATGGAAGAGGAATAGGGCCATTAATCTCAAAATTCTGAGATTTTTTGTTGTTGTTGTTAGTGACCTTAATCCTCTTCCGTAGGTTCAGGTGTTACGGGTGTGTGAATCACACCTTTTCAGTGTCTTCACAAACTTGTTTGAGGAGTTGAAGAGGTGTTTGAGGCTTCTGGAGACGGACTGCTTCCTGCTTGGGTTCTGTAGTTTCGACGAGTCTACAGAGAAAAACAGCAGACAAGTTTTTAAAACGTTCAGCCGGAACAGACTGAAGCGTGATGTCCAGGTAAATCCGGTGCAGTTGGCAGATGCTGTAAATGTTAAGGTGGATTTTAGTTTCCATGTGTAACTCAGGGTCAGGGGTTCGGTCACATTTATCTCCCACATTCAAGTTATCTCCTTCATTCCTCCTCCTATCTCTGTTTCCTCCGGGTCTCACCCCTCCAGCCCGCCCACCCCAGGCCGTCCCCGGTCGGAGCGTTCAGGCGATGCCAATCTCCAGACCGCAGCGGCCTTTTTACTCCGGCTAATTACACGCCGCATAATTATCAGGCTGTAAACAAACGAGGAGCTTACAAACATGATGCCATGCCTGAAGTGGCCGGCGGCCCGGCTGCCGACAGGAACCTGTTTAGCTCCGTCCCGCCACAGACTGAAAACTATCTGTAACAAGAAGAAACGAGCTTGTTGCGTTTAAGTCAAACTACCGGAACGGGTTCTCTGCTGGAAAGACAGGATTTATCCTCTGATTAAAGGCAGAATTCCTGCTTCTATGGAATGTGCTGCAGCCTGAACTGCAGGAATGAATGGAAAATAATATAGTACAGCTAATGAAGCAAACAGGAAATATTTTATTGATCAAGAAATCTTAAGAGTTGCTAATGTTTTTTTGTTTTTTTTTAACCAAACCCTTGTTTCTAAGTTTGAAATGTAGACGAATCAAATCGATAACACAATGATTCGTCTCCTGAGCATGTAAAAATCTATATATTTATTTCCTTTCCAGAAATATTTGCAAACTATTTTCCATTTGTATTTCAGAGCTTTCTTCAATAGTGAAGTTTAGACATTTTTATTTAACTTTAAGAACCATCAGTACCAACATAAAGATGTCAAACAAACAAAGAGGACAAAAAAGGAATTGTGTTAACGTCTAAGACAACAGACTGCAAGTAGTGAAAAAGTAAATTCCTGGATAGTAACAAGCGTATTAACAGAAACAAAGTAAGATTTTGAGATTTAAAAAGAACATGAACGTTTCTGTGAAGTAGCCTATGACTTTCAGGAAAGTGGCCTTTAATTTCCATGAAGCTTCTGTAGGTGTGTATTCACGCTATAGACCTGTGTGGTCTGCTTTAATCAAACTCTGGTTAGATTAGCCAGAGTTTGATTTGTTTGGGGAGATGTGAATGCGAAGTCAAACTGCGATGAGAACCAAAAAAAGCAAACTCTGTCTGGCACAAAAACCTAGGTTGCACGGTTCGAATTCAAATGTGATTGTCAAGAGCAGGGCATTCTGGGTAAATAAAACCAAAACAAATGTGTGACGCTAACGATAGCAGTGGAAATGGCTTGCGATCTTTTGCCAAAGACAAAAGTAACATCCAACAACCGCTACAATCTGACTCTACTCTACTTTTATTGACATTTCACGCTCAGTGTCTTCTTATGAGGATTTTGTGTCGTTTTCTTTGGCGGTTCTTGGAGCAGCGCCACCACAGGCGAGGAGGTGAACAGATTTTTCACAGGGGTTTATTTTGTTAAGTGGGAAAGTGAGCAACAGGTGGGAAAAGACTTTTAGATTTATCCTATAATTTTAACAAAGCGACACATAGGTTCTAGAAAAATAGTGCTTAAATGAAAAAAATAAACAAATAAATAAAAAATTCTAAAACAAGATTGAAACTGTTCTCAACATTTTAGCTTAGGTCAGACAACAAAAAAAACTGAGAGGATCATAAATTTCCCCAATAACAGTGAGTTATTGGGGAAACAATAACTCATTGTTTCCCCAGTTCGAAACTCAAAGTTATTAAACATCTCTGAGTTATTGTGTAAAGTGACTGAATTCTGCTCAAATGTTCTAAAAACGTGACAGATTTGAATATCATTCATTAGCTACTGGAAAATCTCAAGAGCAAAACTCTGTTCCCATTTCAACCAGAGACTGTGTTGCTGTGCGTCTGTGAGCCGTGGGGCAGCCTCAGTCCCTCCTGCTGGTCACACAGCTCTGATGTTTTACAGTCTGCCTGAGCTGTGAACAGCAGCAGCATTCAGCAGCTGTAAACGGTCTGCTTGTGTGTGTGTGTGTGTGTGTGTGTGTGTCTGCAGCGCTGCAGGATAACGCCGTCTGACAGCAGGATAATCTGACAACAACTCTGCGGCCGACTGCGGAGCGCCGCCTAATAAATAAAGAATCGAGCTCAGGTTGGAGCTGATTAATGAGACAACATATTTCTCTCCAGCCCGAAATAAGAGCAGCTTCACCTCAGCCTCACACGGCTCTGACCTTTTCGTAACCAATTTTCTCTGATTGTAAACACCGATGTGACAACAAGTCAAGCGAGCGCTTGGAGAGTGTAATCAGTGGAGAGGGAGAGAAAAAAAACAAGAGAGTATTATGACTTATTCTGAGTTAAATTGCTAAGAAAAACCTGCAATCAAAACGAAATGGGTAAAATCACATTCAACAGCAAAATATGTTCAATTGGTTTAATAGAAGAAAGCCTCAAGAGCCACAGGACTAACGAGGACTTTCAACCGAATGAGACAGATTTTCACCTCAGAAACTTGAATTGAGCTCTGATTATCGGGACATTTTACTGAGCAATGAAGGTATACTTTCTAAAGAAAGAATTTCTATTTCAAGCAGCAAACCAGGTCCAAACCAGACCTTTCATAGAGGCAGGAATGTGGTTGTCTGCTGTATGAATGCTGGGGGTCAGACTAGCTATTTCATTTCCATTAGTCTTTATTAAAATCGTTGTCATTTTTGTGAATGAGAGAAGTTTTTATTGTAAATTTAGCCACATTAAAACAAGTTATTTACTGTGATTTCATCTAAATGGCACAGTGCCTATTAATGAACGGATTACACTGTTGTAAATATACCAGATTTAGTACAATGCAAATTTCCGTCCGTAGTCCCATGAAGCAAACAACAACAGGTATAGGAGCAACATTAATACAATTTCATAAATAAAAATAAGAAATACAGTAAAAATAAATTAACAATAGATGTGATAAACTATTTTAAGAAAGTGCTAAGCAAAGTGCTAGCTTTTTTATAAAAACTTTTACAAAGCATTATCTGTCTTAATAATAATTCCTGAAACATAAAGTTCGTAAAAAGGTAGATAAGGTTCAGCGATCACAGCGCTGAAGCTTCCCCTTACAGGAGAGACAGGTGGAGCTCTCTGTAGCAGTCAATATTTCAACACCTTTCATCCCTTAACTGATAAAACATCCTGCGAAAAGGAAGATTTTCTAAACTGAACGCCAAAGTCTCCCCTGAAAGGCGACCTAGTTCTATTGCTATAGTTTTTCATAAAATCCTTTAGGAATTGTGGGGCGTTACTCATAAAAGATGTACAAATATGAGTGATTTTTAAATAATTTTAAATTCTCAAAATGTAAAAACAATATGTATTTTTGTCTAAAGTTAGGCAAATACAATAAACGGGAAGCAAATAGATGTAAATCAGCTGAGAACTGACTGAAGAAAAGCAAACCTAAAAGTTCCTAAACTTTGCGTCTGGTGTTGGGCTCGTTCGTTCAGGGCTGTTTTCTCTCCGACTCTGTGAAGGTGTTGACCAGGTGGGAGTCGGAGCCGGCGCACCGATGCCGGCGCTCTGCCAGATTAATGTGACGTTCTCTGAAAGTGATGGAAACACGTGCGCACACGTCATAAATTACCGCTGCCCGCTGCTGAACCGGCCCTTTGTGCCCACGCTAATTAATTTTACACATTTATTTTTGGCTCTCTGAGAGTAAACTGTGTAAATATACAGCCCGCATGCGGGCGGCGGGTGTACATTACAGCTGCAAACACAGCTGAAATAATAACCAGCCGGACCTCCACACCAACACAACGTTTAACGCCGAGTTAAACCTGCAGAACCGGTAATGCGTGGTGAAAACGACAATATGATTGCTTTCAGTGCATATTGAAAATCAATGGAAACTGATTTCCTGCTTGAGCTACATGAAAATATAACAAGCTTTTATGTTGCTGAATGTTTACAATATGTTGATGCCAATTACTAGACAAACAAATTAGCTCTGAGTTTACTGGTCCAGCTAGTTTCCAACTCCAATACATGGTTGCGCGATACGATCAAGACTTAAAGAACAAGATTTTGGGTTCAGCCATCTTAGTCGAGCTTCCTTATCAAGATAGTTTAACTCAGGGGTGTCAAACTCCAGTCCTCAAGGGCCGGAGTCCTGCAACTTTTACATGCGCCTCTGCTGCACCACCTGAATAGGATAATTAGGTCATTAGCAAGACTCTGGAGAACTGATCTACACAAGGAGGAGGTAGTTAAGCCATTTCATTCCAGTGTTTTGTACCTGTGGAACATCTAAAAACTGCAGGACAGCGGCCCTGGAGGACTGGAGTTTGACTGTTGTGGTTTAACTCAAGCCAGGTGGGACTTCAACTCTGTGTGAAAAGTCTAATTTAACATCTGAATGTTTAAGAATTGATTCCATTTGATATCAGTTTCAAAGTCACTTTTACCTGATTAATATGAATAGTTTTCTTTTTCAAATTCACATTCCAGAGGTAGATTCACATGTAATCTAAACTTCTAAGCACATTTTAAGTGGTTGCAACTGTAAACGTAACCACATAAATCAGACACTATTCAACTGAGTTCGTTGCCAAACGCATAACGAGTCATTTTTATGTCAAAAATCTGAGTTTGAGTCTCATGTGTCTGGTGTAAACGTTACCTTACAGACCAAGGTTTGCTGGGTTTTACCACTCATGTCTTTATTGGCAATGGAAGTATCTGCCAGACATATAATTAGCAGCAATATAAGCATCGGTCAGATGCTTTTAGCTGCAATTTAAATGTCTTGTCAGACTTTGTTTTGAGTCTTGGGAAAACGCTGCAGTGGACCAAAATGTCAGCAGCAATCATCTTGGGAAATAACAGGAAAATAGAATTGAAAAGAACACGAATATGTACACATTTGAAAATTTTTTGAAATAAAATACACTCTTTACCCTTATTTGGTAACACTTTATTGGAAGGGGTGTGCATAAGACTGACATGACACTGACAAAAATGTGACATAACACCTGTTATTAACATGAAGGAGTCTTCATGAATGGTTCGAACTGTTGTCATGAAGTGTCATTTGGTAAATAATGAAGCTTTTAATGCTAAGTCGTACTAAAAGTTGCATTAAATGTCCATTAAAATGGCCAACTTTGCATTATTTTGTAAATCAGTGCAAAGTTGTACTAAAACTTGCATTAAAAATGCATTAAAAGTGTCATTATTTACAGAATGACACTTCATGACAGTCACCATTCACAAAGACTCCTTCATGTTCATAACTGGTATTATGTCATGTTTATGACACAATACCCACCCACTAAAATAAAGTGTTAGCCATTATTTTTCTAAGAATACCAAATTGTCGATGCCATGAATGAACATCACAACGTTGAGATTCTCTCAAAGATTCAAAGCTTTAATCGTTTTAATTGGTCCTGTTGTTGATTTCCATAGGGCGTAGTTTACATCGCACCAGACTCCGCGCAGCGCCCTCTACAGCCCGTGAATACTTTGCACAGCTTTCCCCCCGCATGCCGGGGCAGCAGCGTCATCTGGACTCACCTCCGCAGCAGTAGTGTGTGTGAGTTGCTCGGACCTGCTGCAGCAGACGCTCCATGGCCTCGATGTGGCCCCGCCTCCTGGGTTCACGGCCGTCGCTCTCCCTCCAGTCTGCAACCAGAGGCATGTGGTGAGAAACTGATTAAAAGTGGGGTCAGTTCACCCATCATTTCAGATAAGAATGCAGAAAAAAAAAAACAACAACTCAGTTTTCTGCGGAGGATGAATATCAGAGCAGATTCAGCCGTTTGTATCTTGAGTGGAGGGCTGCTAACATTCTCTATGATGGATCTTTCACAACAACGTGAAGAAGTGGTGTAGAAATTCAGATAGTAAGTCAAGGTTTCTGTCTCTACTGTAGTTGTCCGCAAGTCAAGAAGAGGAGGCTCTCGGCTGAGTCCTCACAGATAACAGACACATTTAGTTGTAGAAATAACCCAAGTTCACTAGGTAACTGATGAGCAAGACAAAAACAGGTTATTTTTCAGACTAAATACTTTTTAGAACATTTGAAACAGCCAAAAGTGTATAAAGCAAAAGATAATAAACAGTACCTACAATTTTATTTTCTCTCTAAAATTCAGTTGATTTATGTGGTTAAAATTCACACCCAATGTAGTACAATCAAATTATTCATACAATTCAACAAATTCAATGTCTTTCATTGATGGCAACAAATAAATGTCTTTCAGACGTCTTCAGATGAAAATATAATTCGGAGATTATTGTGGTGACTCACCCACGGTGAAAAATTTAACTCTTTGAGATGTCTGTATCAGTACTGCAAATACTGATCTGATGTCTTCAGATACAATCAAAGTGTCTTTCAGACTTTTTTGGGAAACATTTTGGACTTAGTACCAATTCTAAGTTGGCTAGATGTTCTCATGAACAGCTCAGGTGTTTTAGTGGTGGACCAATTCGTATTGTCTTCCAGACATCTTCAGCTATAACTCAGATGAATACAGATGTCTTTGTCTTTAACTGTAATGAAAACATCTGTAAGATGTCTTCACTAATACCTTTTAGATATGCAAATTAATAAGGAGTTCACCCATTTTTTTAGCCTATATCAGACTTTCATCTACTGCAGCCTGAAATGAATAATATAGCAAATAATGAAGCTTTTTGAACAGGAGATTCTTCCAGATCACTTCAAGCTGTTAGAAACCTTCCTCAGAGGAACAGGACCGGACATTCTGGACCCGTGTTTCTTCGGTGTCGCAACTGGGTCTCTGACTTCCGAAGCAGAAAAACCGATGAAGACGTCGGAAAGGAAAATATGTTGCTGGAATCTGCGAGAACTTGTTAATGGATGCAGGGCTCTCGTGTTTTCACTCTGCTTATTTAAAAACACCCGCCCACACACTCTCTGCCCTCCGCCGCTGTTACAGACACACCGAGTGCCGAAGCGCGCACACGCTCTCGCAGCTCAAGGCTGAAGTGCTCGCAAAAGAAAGGGAGTCGTGACGGAGAGCTGGAGCCGATGTTCCAACCCCGAGGACCTCGGAACAGAACAAGCGGCGCTGCTGACGCTGGTTTTCAGATGGAGAGCTCACTCGCCGTCCACTTGAACTGCTTTCTGAAATATCTACACCCAATCAGTTATACACAACCAAAGCTTATCTGCATGTTTTCTAACTTAAAAAGCACAAGTACACTAAAATGAGAGATAGATTTGCCTTCAACATCGGAAGGAAACATCAACATTACAGTTTTTGATTTGTTAAATACTCAAGCAGCCAACGATAATGATATGTGCCACTTTAGAGATTTATATCAGTGTTTTGAAAGCTGCAGAGACGCAAACAGGAGAATAAAAGAGATGTGGCATTCCTGTTTTTATCTAGCGCCGGGGTTTTCAAAGCTTGATGTTCCATTCAAGCATGTTTCACTGATGGATTTCCCTGCTCTAGCTATGCATAGCGCCACATAACATGATGCTTCAGCTGCTTTGTCATTTGCAGTTCTGACAGTATAAACCATCTTCTCCTGTGACCACAGTTCACTTAGCCTCCCGTAAAAAAAAAAAAAAAACCTCCTTGGGTTTTTCATTTGCAGACAAAACAATGGCAGTGGAGCATCTTCAGATCCAGCCCATGAACTTTACAACTTTTAATAGTCATGGTCACACTTCCTTCTTTTCATATTCTTACTTTGCTTCCCCCAGACTCTGCCTCTTTACTCACTGTAGCTTTAGGTGCTAAAAGTCTTTCCATTTTATCTCTGGCAAAGGTTTGGTGAAGTTGGCAAAATGTTTGCTGTTGCTTTTTCTGGTTTATTTATTCATTTTCTCCCCCCCTCTCATGTCACGCCCCACCCTGAAGATCTCTGGTGACCCCACTGGAGGGGGGTCACCCGCCCCGCACTTTGAAAAGCTGATTCGGTGATGGGAACTTACTGGACGGAGCGGCGGATGGAGGCAGGGAGGAGGCAGGCGGACCCCAGCCCTTCATGTTGTACGCCGACACTCGCACGTAATAAAGCCGACCCTGAAACACAAAAACCAGCAGAGAAAACGAGGATTTCAGTTAGTGCTCTTAATGAGTTCTTCAGCCACGTTTTAAAAACAATGTTGCTACATTGACAGTGTCTAGATGTGCACCGATGTTAAGACTTGAGCCTCTGATAGTTTCTTGATAAAGACAAATTGTACTTTTCTACATTATGAGTGGATCGAATTGGGCTTAAAATCTCTGCGTACAGTTTTGAAAAACTTTAAGGAATTCAAGTGGCAACATAGCCATATTTGGCTCATTGTTGCAGCATGTTGAAACAGTGACAATGTGTTGGCATGATCTCATGTTTTGCCTGAAAACCGGATCAGACAGCCGAGTGTCCAACCAGCGGCAGCCCTGCAGCAGATGTTGCCACGCTGCATTTCTTTGCGTTGCGGGAATATCTCCGCCGGCTTCGCTCAGCGTGTTCTCGCCGACTCCATTAAAATAGCAAACACAGTTAATGTGAGAGAGAGCAGAGGGAGGAGGGGAGGAGGATGCTGCAGTTACCGTGGAGAGGCTGCTGATGGTGCATTTGAGACTCTGCAGATTATCCAGCACCATTTCACCAGCGAGCAGCGAGAAATCCTTCAGGCAGCTCCACTCCACTGCATACACACACACAGAGAAAAAGCACACATACATACACACACGCACGTAGAGGTGGGGTTAATTATGCCAAAAGGTGTTAGCAGCAAACTGCCTCTCTTTTCATTACAGATCAATAGTTCCTCCTGAGGTGCTCAAATCATCATTAACCTTCTCATTGTTTGGCTGGAAGCCCGCAGAGCTCTTTGACTGTTACTTTCTGTCTCAGCGCAGTGGAGACGGTCAGCTGTGAAGCACATTTACCGCTCAGTCTCACAGCAAGCATGTTTTTGCTCTTTAATGACCCAACAGTAAAGGAAACGTTACAGGACGTCTGTCCTCTGGTTGACAAACTAAGGAGAAGCTGGGAGTTTTGACCACAACCAAACTGGGAATTTCTAAACTACACAGAGAGAGAGAGAGTCTTTTATTCCTTAAAGGGGCAGTGTCATGTAAAACTGATGTTTTTGAACTTTACATCATGTCATAATGTCATTCCCTCATCAAAAACATATATAGATTGATGCCTTGATTCTTGCATGCATATTTGAGAAATCCTTTAATCTCCCATGAAACTATTCAGCTTTCCAAAATGCCTGGTTGGACCTAACATTGACTGGATGAGCCTCTGAGGTTTTTTTTTGGTTCAAAATACACTAAATATCTGCTAAATGATAAAGAATAACTTTTCTTGGTGGGAAAATAGAAAGCAAAATTTCAAATATCAGACCGATCATTTTGTTAGGCAGCTGAATGACCTGTCTGGTATTGTCAGAGTTAATGAAACATTTTGGTTTTCTAAGGAGAAAATTGTTTACTCTTTGAATTGAAAAAAAAAAGTTGGCTTGATATCCTTTTTTTGTTGAAGTGTGACCTTCTTATAAGAGTCCATGTTAATCTGCTGCAGTAAAGTCTGAAGGCCTCTTTGTTTGCAGTTTTGAAAACTACACAATTACACAAAGAAAATGTGTCATCAAACTTAATAATGCTGTTTTATTTAGGCCACATTTTCCAGAGACATTTTATTTTGTATGTGAACTGAAGAGATTTAGAGCAGAACAGTGATTTCATATTTTTTTGGAATATATTTGTCTTTGTTTTCTTGTGATCTTTGTAGGGTGTGTGTGTGTGCGTGTGTGTGTGTATTCACCTCTGTACTTGGTCACCACTGTAGAGTTTAGACTCTGCGGCTCCTGGAAGGTGACGCTCAGCGTGGTGCTACTGCTCACGCTCAGTTGAACCATGGTGGGGGCCTCTGGAGCACCTGATGGGGGGCCAAAGAGAGGCATCAGCTGCAGGGGAATTACGGATTAAATAGCGGAGACATTAAGACAACACAAAAACCTTGATCTATGGCTTTCATGTTTGACTCAAAGATTGTATTGGAATCACATACTAAGCCATTTTCCAGGACTTTCTTCCTTTACCTCAGCAATATTGGCATTGTAATTACCCCAGAGTGATGCGGGATAAACTAGCTTATGGTTTTGTTATCTCAAAAGTGAAATATTCTGCACTATCAGGAAGCCAAAAATTTCAACGGAAAAAACCTTCACCTTGTCTGCTTTCAGAACTGGGCTTAAAACTCTCCTTTCTTTGCAATTATTAATAGAATGCATGTCATTGACATCCACTCTATGTGGTCAGACTGAATCATGCACATTCAAAAACCCACCTGTTTAGGACTGTATTTGAAACGTAATCAATTACAAATTTAATGATAGAACTGACTTCATGTCATGTTCTGACTATAGATTCTATGTTGTAATAGCACA